>CM067089.1:19310212-19477712 GCA_034008185.1 Gorsachius magnificus | reverse complement strand
TAAATTAAATTAATTGCTGATCTGTAATACAACTGAAAAAAATTACTAAAAAGCATACTTTAGCTTGCACTCTAGCATGAGGTTCGTCTAATTTTCTAGTGGCCATTTAATAGCTAAAACCATCTATTGGTCTTTGGAATGTTTCTGAACTCTGTCTTACATCAAGCTACATTGTGTTATCTTTATAATACCAACTCTTTATCAGGTTCTGCAGAGATAACCATGAAGTCTGGGTTACTCTTGCAATGAGCTTTTATTCTAAATGGACAATACAGTGGGATGATGAAGTGGATGTGGATCAATGATTGCTTCTTTTAAAAATTGTATCTTTCTCATTAGACATGTTTTTTAGCAAGGTTGTGGTATATGTGTAAGGTTTTTCCGTGGTAAACAGATGATTTTCATTGAAAGAAGAATGGCTGGTTTTGTTTAATTATGTTGTGAACGCCTCTGCAGACCCTCTTCCCAGCTATCAGAAACTTGCTGTGTAAAGTATGAGTAGGATGAAGAAGAGAAACTGCAGCTATCAGTCTCAAATTGACTTGTCTTCTAAGGGACTTCAGAAGCTCAATGTCATGTGATCAGAGAGCAAAAAATAGTTTTATTTTATCTTGCAGGATGGAACCTACTTTGGATAATGAGAAACTCCCCAGGCCATCCTATATTGCTGGTGTTGAGCCCCTTCAAAGAATAGGACCAGTAAATGTGGAAGATATCAAAGCAGATCTCTCTGCTGAATTTTCTTTGGCTTCTTCAAGCTCAGACACAAGCCAGGTAAGAAAGATTTAATGTTTGCATTGTTTAGATTTTTTTAAAACAAGCTTAGCCCTTTCATCAATAAGAATAATCAGAATTTTACAGAGAAGACAAAAAGCATCTTTAGTGTGTTTTTAATTTGGAGGAGATATATAGGATTACACTAAGTTGTGTGGTACTGTATTGATACCTTATTGGGTGCATCGATCTGCTGTGAATGAGGCCCGGTTCAGAGCAGCTTAATCAGAATGTTTTTGTGGGTGTCATTCTTGATCTCTAGGTGGCCTGAATGTAGTGTATACACATGTGCTGCTAGATTATGAAATCTCAAGTTATCACAGCGAACTTCTGCAGGGGCCTAAGCACGTGTAAAAACTGATGTAGTGAATTACTCTTTCTTCCCATGTCATCAAATAAGTCTGTTCAAAATAGCCTGATCAAAATAAAACTACCTTAACGTGCTAGCTATCAAACAAAGAATCTAGTAAAATTTCTAACTTAATTATTTTCTTTTTTTAATTTAAGAGAAGCAGTTTGGAATCTAAGGGACACATACAAGTTTGCCTGCGTATTAAGCCATTTACATCGTTGGAAAGAGAAAATGAATTGCAGGTGTGACACTTACTTAGTTTAAAATTACTTTAAATGTGTGGGTTGTCTCTTCTTGTAAGATGAGCTCTTTATACTCTTTTCATGCCTGCATTGCTTGTACTTGCTTTTAATAGGACTGCGTTTCACTTGAAGACTCAACGAGCATCATACTGAAGCCCCCGAAAAACTCTTTGAGTCGACTAAGTGAAAAAACTGCTGGACAGACAATACAGAAGTTCACTTTTTCACGAGTAAATGAATTGTCTTTAAAAGTTTCTAACTTATTCCTGGAAAAAGTTGTTCAATTTACATTATTTAATACCAAGCAAATTAGATTTTTTTAAACTGTCAATAGTCTTTAAGATTATAAACATATAGAATTTAAAAGATACTTTGAAAGCCTCTAATGATTGCTTAAACAAAATAGAGATGTTTCTTGCTAATGCTCAGGTGTTTGGACCTGAAACAACTCAAGAAGAATTCTTTGAAGGTACCATGAAGCAACCAGTGCAAGATTTCTTAGATGGATATAATCGTCTTATTTTTACATATGGCGTTACAAATGCTGGGAAAACCTACACGTTCCAAGGTATAAGTAGAAATGTGTTTTCCTTGAATAAACTTCCTTTTTTAAGTGAAGATTGTTTCAAGTGGAAATATTATAACTTTTTCCTATATTTGAACTGTAGACCCTATATACCAGCTTCTCTTGGATATTAATAAATAGCCTTTGAAAGTATCCTTCCATAACAATTATCACTAAAGTGACAACAGACAGCCACTGCCAGAGTTTGTATAAATGTATAGTGATATTGCTTTGTAAGGCTGTAATAACTTTAACAAGGTGTGTGACCTATTTTCTTTTTTTCCTCCTCCAAGTATCTATAATGTCAGGGAGGAGGGGGAGTTAGGAAAATACATCTTCTATATATCAGAATGTGGAAAGTGTGTAAGTCACTCTACATCAGACTAGCATTTTGTTATTTTTATTATTATTATTAAGGTCATATGCATCTTATATGCACTGTCTCCAAATAAGGAATAGTACTTCAGTCTGTTTCAGTTATTGTAGGCAGAGAATAAATGTTCTGAAACATTTTTGATTACTTCCAAGTGTTTGTCTTGTCTCAAGTGTCTGAGCTTATCAATAATATCCTAGGAGACCTTGTCTTCTGATGTGCTATTTCTGTACTGTTAAAGCTCAATATCCTTTCTGACCAGAAGATGTAATTTTTTAATTTTCAAAGCATTGTAACAACCAAGGTGACTTGATTCACATGGAAACAATTTCTCCTATAATGGCAGTTCTAGGTGCTATGCTGTGTATTTTATATACAGAAGTAGTAGAAGGACGATGAATTTGGTGCCATATGAACTTGATCTTTATTGAAGTGACATTGTTTTCTAAGTGATCTTCTGTTAGGTGGATTATGACTGAAGACTACTGCCAGTACTTTCAGTTGTCATTAATCTGGGGTGGCAATGGGATGTTCTGTCCTAATAAGTAATAGGAATTTTGGGGTTTGTTATTTACTTATTCTGTACAGTCTCCCATGCTTGACCAGTTTGGGGCATATTGTGTGGTGTGGCTTTCAAGAATTTTTTGATTTATGTCTTTTCAGACTGGAGACTTTTTCGTGGTATTATATTTTTAGGACATAACTATCAACTTGTGATAAGAATTGGCAGGGCAGAATGTTGCCTACTGGGTGCCATGATTTCCTGTTCTGTTATTCCTAGTATTGTTGATACAGCCTTTCCACTTTGGCATTTCCACTTTGGCATTGGCCTGTGTTCTGTCAATGGCAACAGACTGAAGTGAAGGATGAAGCAGTTTTTAGGACTGTTTGTTCACCAGTGACTGTTACTTTGTTCATGCTAAGTTCGTTTACAAGTGGCATTAAGATAAACAGAATTATTAGAGAAGACAGGAGATGAGGAGAAACAAACATAATGCAACAGGACTTTAAGTTAATATGTTATTTTGTTAATAGCTTGGTGGTTTAGTGTCAACCAGATTTTACATAGGTTCTGGCTTAGGCAGCGCAGGTAGTGCTGTAACTGATAAAAACCCATCTGCCTTGGGGAATAGGAGAAATTATCAGAGGCTGGAAGATTATGCTGTCAGACCCTGAGAGGACAGTAGTTTCTCTTCCACTCTCCTCTCTCTCCTCTTCTTTTCTCTTGTTTAGAAATCAAAGTTAAGTGAACACTTTTTAAACTTGCACCTGGATTTAGAAAGGTCAAGTGTGCATTGAGGCTTTTAGTTGAGACCTTTTTGCTTTTCAGGTGCAAAAGTAGTATGCTCTGAAAAAACTGTTTGGGACAGGGAAAGGAGTGAGTTGTCTTAAGGTTACCAGAACCTTTTTTGTAGGGTCTGTGGAATTAGTATGGGACTGCAGCTGAGAGATCAGTCATCAGTTGTATTTCACGATTACTCTCCTTGAGAGAGAGAGCATGAAGGCAGCCTATAAAATGTGATTAGAAAAACTGCAAATTTCTATTAAATATCTGTTGGTTGTGGTTTCTTTTCCTTAAGGCTAAGCTTATGCAGAATACTTCAGAAGCTATGCCCCTTACTGCTGAAGGGGTAGAGCATGAGCTGTTGTTGAAAAGCCAAATACCTTTCAAAATGCTAATGACATTTCTGTTACCTTGAGAATACAAAAACCCCACTGCTTTATGCTCTAAGTGGCCTCCAAATTCCTCATGTATGTCTTGAGATTAGAATTGCTTATCTTTCTGTCTTTGTTTATGTGTATACATTGTTCATGGTGATAATTGGGATCTTTCTTTGGTATGTTGCATACAGGGACAGAAGATGACATTGGTATTCTGCCAAGGACTATGGATATGTTGTTTAAAAGTATTCAAGGAAAGCTATACACAGCAATGGATCTCAAACCCCATCGGTGTAGAGATTATATAAAGCTGACTAAAGACCAAGTGAGAGAAGAAACTGCTATTAAAAACTCAATACTTCGCCTAACAAAAGAGGTAGAGGAGCACTTCTTTCTGTACTGATGAGTATGCACATCTTTAGATAGCTCAGTGTTACCCTGTTCATTTTTCAATGGGAAGAGACTATCCGTATTTAAGCATGGGTATGTCTATTTGCTGTCAGCTAGGTATTCAGATTAGCAGTAAAGTGAGCAATAATGCTGATGAATCCTGTTCTCCTGTGGATTTCTGTCTTGTGGCTAAATACTTGATAGGATGTAAACTCTAACTTTTTTTTTCCTATAGCTTGGGCACCTTATAATTTATCCTTGGGGGTTACTGATGCTTAGTAAGGACTGAAAGCAAATAGTCTCTCTATCTGTGGGGACACTAGTAGGTCTGCTCCTTTAAACAATTCACTGTTTTTCAGGATACTTGAAAGAAATTAATGATTTTGAGGTTGTTTCCCTCTCCTAGTTTGGCAAATATCCTCAAAGGAAGCAAAAACTTTTTTTGAAACAGAAGAGCTATAAAGCCAGTGGACTTCTAAAGATTTGAATTAAAATGGGTTTCTGCTGGACTTTATTCTTAAACAGATAACAGTTGAGTGGTCCAGAAATGAACTTCAGTTTTCTGAGTTGCCTGGAGCTCTAAAGCTGTTTAGTCAAATTACAGTTATGGGAGACTTATATTTTTTATAAGCATACCTTTTTCTTGGTGTTTTTAATTCTGAAATGAATGGAATAATATAAAAACAAAAGCATATGCTCAGGAATTGGAATTAGGAAGGGGTAATTGTGCTTTATTTTTAATGAAAAGAATTGGTCGTCTCCCTAGTGGTATGCTAGGTTATAATGGGGTGTTCTAGCCATTCTGGGGTGGAATATATCTGTTGCCTTAAAACTTTATCTGTGAGCTAACTGGAGTTCTCTGGTGTGGAAGGCAGGTGGCAGCAAAAAGCTTCACTTCAAAAGCACAGGCATATGTTAAATCTCTCTCTAGCAGTCTTTAAGGACTTCCGAAAAAACCTCTCACATGTTTGAATACACATGTGTCCTTTCTAGTTTCTAAAACTGTGGTTATAAGAACAATACTTCCACTTATAAATTTGGTGACAAAGTTTGCATCTGCTTCAACAGACAGTTTTGCGTGGGTGTTTTGTATGTGTAAAGCTTAAACCTAAAAATCTTGATTCCTGAAATATTTAACTATTTCAGGAATCGCTTTATGGAATCCCAGGTTTATCCGAAATATACTCTTAACAAAAAATTAAAGGAAAAAAACCCCAAACCATACCTGTTTTTGAATCCATGTTTCTTCTGTTAAGCATACTGGGTTTGGTAGATGAGTTGCACTTCTTTGCAGTTCTGTGCCTAAAAAACCCAACCAAACAAAATGAAGACTGGGAATGGAGTGTATGTATACAGACCTCATGAACTCTAGCTGTAAGGGTTTGTTTTACTGTTTTGGTTTTTTTAAGAGCTCAGCAGAAGATAATTTTCCTTCTCTTTCTAAAATCTAGACTTCTTCACCTGTGAAAGCTTCATGTTATCATGAAGCAGAAGTTGCTCACTTAACTTCTTAAATGAACAAGCGTTCTAAGCTTACCTCTGTTTCTGAGGGTTGACCTAGTAAGCCATAAGAGATGGAATCCTGAATTAGCAAAATACCAATAATTTGGGACTCTAGATTCACTAGGTTAAGTGTAATGTGTAAACTGCAGCTGGACTCCTGCAAATCATTCTGTTAAATTACCCTGTTTCTGTGTAGGCTCCCACCTCTCTTATTTTTCTGTGGCTAGTTTTCTTCTGGTTCAGCAAGCTGAAATGCTATATACTGTGATAAGGCCTGATACAAGGGAAGTGTCAGGAATGAGTATTACGGTAAGAACAACCCTTTCAATAGGAGTGTACACGTGCATTGAACGAGCCATGATGTGTAGCCAGGACCTTTGCATTGGCTTTTTGCATCTGTGCTGTATTCCTATCTAGTAGGAAAACAGACCTGTTACAAAAGTAACTGGTGGTCTACTGGTGATGTACTGTCAGCAATATATCCTAAAATCTCTGTTCTGTTTTGCAGGTGGACCTTCAAAGTAGCACTAGCAACAAAGCACCAGTTGATTCTAATGGTAAGTTTTATGTTAAAGAGTTGCAATTAAAGCTGGCAAATAAGCTTTATTGAGGTCAATTTCTGGCCTAAGTTAATAATAAAATGACTAATTGACATTTTTATATGCCTGTGAATTGAATAGTGAGCAAGTTATCTGGGCAGAAAACACAAGGATAAAATGTTTAAAATAATACCTGAAGAGGCATTAAATGAGATTAAACTATAGCAAGGAGTAGTAGTACTACTTATGCTATGGGCCCTAGTGGTATCCCAACAGGCTTTTAGAGTACTTGTATGTAATTAGATAAACTTAATTCCAGCATTTTAAGAACTACCTAAATACTAGGTTTGCTTTAAAAAGTCAGAATGAAGTGCACTTCTCAGTTTAATTCTCTGTCTTCTAAAGATATTGAAAAGATTTGAATAATTCTAACCAAGCTGTATGAGTTTGATAGAATTTGCAAGTGGTAGAGTAGGTGTCTCTTGTAAATATATAGGGTAAGCATGTGACTTCCAGATACTTAAAGGGGGGGTGGAATTTCAATGGACTCTTGTCTGGGGTGTTTTCTAGAAGGCTGCTGTAATACCAATTTTCACTTCATTTTGTAAATGAAATTCACTTTAGGCCTGTATTGACTTGTAATATTTTGTACTTGGCAGATTTAGAAGAACTTCTAAAAGACTCGGAACAATTTAGCACGACAGTAAAAAATTACATGAAGTTTTCTGTTTGGGTTTCATTTTTCGAGATTTACAATGAATGTTTTTATGACCTACTGATTCCTATGTCAAATGACAAGAAAAGAAAAACACTACGCCTTGCTCAAGACATCAAGGGATGTTCTTACGTAAAAGGTGATTAGAATACATTGCAAATCACTGAACCTGTAACTTGAAAAGTCAGTCTTCCTGTAATAACACTTCTTTCTAGATTAGAAAACTACTAACTGCATTTGCTGTGGCACTAGAAATGTCTGCCTTGAGTATGAAAGGCAACAGTCTATGTGCATAGAAGTATTTATACCTTTAATAGTGTTTTCTCTTTATTCTTGACTGTACCTCTTAAAAAAGACTGCCTGTACTTCACTGCCTTGATATTTCTTTGAAATGGGAGAAATATTGAAAACGCTGACAAATTTGTTAGTGGTTTGGTTCTTTTCAATTTTCTTAAAAAGGGACTCAAAGTTCTTAAGTATACTTATAATTGATTCAACAGTTCTTTTTTAGTATTTTTTTTGTACAGAAACAGACTTCATAGAACATGAGTTCAGACTACAAATTGCATTTTACAGTGCTCTAGTTTAATCAAACCTGTTATGTAATTTGTCTTGGGTTGGGGGGGCAGGGAGTTAACATTGAATTGTTGTTTTGAGTTCTGTTTGTTTCTGGCTCTGGGAAAAATTAGGATTTGAAACCTGTTCTGATTTGTTACAGGTTCTTTGGACAATTAAGACACCAATTCTAGATTAAAGGCTTTTTTTATAGGTGTTAGGCCTGCTACTTTATCTTCTATATGCCAAGCTATAGATTTAAAAGGCTGAATTGGACAAGAAACCCAACTCCTTCATTTCTTCAAAAACTAGAAAATAGGTGAAGTAGGAAATAGTCTGCTTTGAACTATGCTTCAGCGTAATCTCTTTTTATAAAGCTTGGAAGTACAAGGTTGTTCCTAATGTTATTGAGGAAAACCAGTTAATTATTTTCTTATTTTTCTTAGTCACAACTGGTATTTTTGCTAGCACAATTTTGGTGACCTCTAGTCTAACAAAGGTCATAATGTTCATATTATAAATTCTATTAGTAGGGTTGTAGGTGTTCACTCTAGCACATACCAAGATCACATACAGTTATCATATTACAAAAAAAAATCTTCACTTGTGTCTTTAGTTAAGTTGATGGCCCTGAAAGATATCTAGATGACCTTCACTTTTGTTTTCCTCAAAATTGTAGACTAAACCAGAGAAGCTGTCCAGGTAGAATTCTGCCTTGACAAATATGAACACAGCTTTCATACTCGTATTAAAACCTCTTGGCTTTTCAGTGCTCAGGCTAAGGTTGCTCGCTTAATTTGGATGGACCATATTTTAGCATGCTAATAGTATGAAATGATGTGATATACTTGTTCTTCCTTTCCTATGGAAGGAGGAATTCTGACCTTATTTGTCATATAACTTCTGTCTGAAGCAGGCTTAGTAAGATGTTTGTGTGTCTCAACTAAATGTATACTTCTTAGTGTATGTACGTTATCCCCTAATCCCTTATATCATCTTGATAATGATATTTACAAGATTATCATCTTTGTTCTTCCTAAAGATCTGCAGTGGATTCAGATTTCTGATTCTAAAGAAGCTTTTAGGCTTCTAAAACTGGGGTTGAAACATCAGAGTATTGCAAGCACGAAACTAAATACTTGCTCCAGCAGAAGGTAAGGAACACTTTAAATAACATTGGGCATGGGATGGTGTGTGGGAGGAAGGAGAAACTAAAGTGTGATGTGTGGTTTTTTTTTAGGAGGGGAAGAATCTAGATATCTAGGTTTCAATTTAGGTGTCCTATAGCAGTATGTGACCCAATGCCTTAAGCCAAAAGGATTCAATCCTTCAGTAAGATGAACACATACAAAAGCTAACAGCATGTTGTCAAATACCCTCCTTCAAGCAAAAGCGCTTATGTTTATTCCATCTAAATGTCTGAGGAAAAAGCAAAATAAGTGCTACATAAATATCTCTTTAAAAGTTTGTATCTGATAGAGTATATGCTTAGATATGTTGAGAGATTCAACAATGTTTTGAACGGATGTTGTGGAGGCTAAGTATATTTTGGAAGTATTGGTCTACTTTATCACTTCTCTGCTGACTTAAACTTCTCCTTTTAGTCACAGCATATTCACAGTTAAGGTACTAAAAATTGAAGATTCAGGAGCACCACGAGTGACCCGAGTCAATGAGTAAGTTCAGAGCAGAGTCCCACTTTCCTTTTGTGATGAAGTTGTCAATTATCTTCCACGTTGGTGTACTGGTACTGTACTACACACCCAGTACTCCCCGGTAGAGCCTCACGCATGTATGGTGGTTTCCCCACTTCCTATGCGCATACAGTACTTGGCCCTCTACCTCAAGCCATCAGGTTGCAATGCTGTTCTATATTTTGTCCCCTCTGTTCAGCACAAGGTTCTGCTAGCCTGCTATACTCCTGAACTCATGTAAGTCCTCCGAAGCAAGATGATGGGAGGGGAAAAATAGGAAGCACATTGGGAAAGGGTTTGGCAGGAAGTACTGTGAAATCTGAATGGGAAACAATGTTGAAGAGGATGGAAGGGTTCAAGCAGATGAAGATCAAAAAATTCTCCCTCTAGGAAAGCGATCGTTTTTGAAAGTGAATAATTTCTGCATGTTCGAGGGTAAATAAAGTTAACTTCCCTTATCTGCTTTCAGATTGTCAATGTGTGATCTTGCTGGTTCAGAAAGATGTACCAAGACCCGCAATGAAGGTGATAGATTGAAAGAGAGTGGAAATATCAACACCTCTCTCCTGATTCTAGGCAAGTGTATTAATGCACTCAAGAACTGTCAACAGTCAAAGTAAGTCTTTTTATGAATTGCAGACTGGTTGTGGTTTAGGTATTGCCTACAACATTTAAAAGCTATTTTTAAAATCTACAAAAGTTTTGGTAGAAAAGATGTATAGACTTGTAAAGTCTATACTGTGAAGCCTTTATCTACCAGAGTTTTCTTTAAACTTGTCTTGTTTTGCTCTTTAATGAAGTAATTTAAATTCTAGCATCCTTTAAACATGCCATCATAGATTTTAGAATTTAACTTTCTTCTGAGGTTGGCTTATCAAACAAACTTTAGAATAAGTTTAAAACTCCTTTTCACTAATGTCATAGTAAAAGGCAAATTCTCAGCCTTTTATTACTCCTTTGTGTACTAACTCAATTTTCTATGTACTTCTACTGTCATAGTTTTCATCAGCAGGATATTGCTGTGCTATCATAACTGTGCACTCTTTGACAAAATTTATCTGTTTCTTTCTAAATCTTGGCATAACTTTAACACTCTACTCCTGGTTTAGCTAACCATATGCAGACAAAAGAAAGCCTTCCCACTATTTATGCCCTAGCTTGGGGATCTAAATAATACAGAAAGTTAGCCATCTAAAAACCAGTACAATATATAGTCACAGCTGGATGTAACTGTCCATGAACTGCTTTCTCCATAGGCCCTCATTTGAAGATCTGTTTCTGCCCCAGAAGTTAAATGAACTCTGAGTCTGCTGATTTGATATGGCCGGATGTGCTTTGCCAAGCTCACTTACCCCATAACACTGTTCCCAATAGCCTATTCAAAGTCTGTCACACCTTAAGATGAAAAAGCTTTGCTAGCATGTGCTCCTCATTAACCCTACTTTTTGAAAATTTACAGTCTTTCTTATCTTCCTGCTCTTTCCAGAGAGGAAGGATGCATTAAAACTAGCAGCTGCTTAGAGGGCTGTTAATGTATTCAAATGTCTTTTTCTGATCCTAGTAACTTGGAATTTTAACACAAGAGAAGAAATGTTCTGAAGCACGATGTCTTAAAGTGTTAATAGATGCCCCTTGCAAATTGAATAGGAAGCAGTGACTTTCTTGAAATTATTCTTGTTCATCAGTCCTGCAGCAAAGCTTCTTATGAGCTGTATATGTATTCTGGCAGGAGTGTCACTATCTTGCTGAGTTCTGTAGCCCTATTCATTTAACTGAATATCTGTCGTGTCCAAAATTCAGGCAACCTATTGAGTGGCAAGTGTGTGTTTAAGAATTCTCATAAAATTTCCTATAAGCATCAAAAACTAAATCACCAGCTGTTAAATTCAAGGACGCAACTTCTGAATTAGGAAATGCCAAACTGCTGGGGGATTAGGTTAAAATTCTGAAAAGTATGTCTGTCGTATACTCGGTTTCTTCCCTAGGCACTTGCTATTGTCCATTCTCACAGGCAGTGAGAAAGATCTCGGATAATGTTGGATACTGCATGCCTGGAACTAGATGTGTCCTTTTCACAAATGTGGAAAGGAAAAGAGAGAGATGGGGTCTAGCTGGATGTAGCATGAGACCATGGGACCTACCCTAGGTTAAATGCTGAACACACTTTTAGTTCAAGTGCTCCCATTAATTGTGTTGCTATAGTCTATCTGAGATAATGGCTAATGCAGCAGTCACAACAGCCAGGCAATCTCTTCACAAACAGCTGTATCTAGTCAAACCAGTTGATTTAATTGAATTTATAAATATTTTTAAGTCTTCAGGCTGGATAGCTCTTACACTGACTGGAAACTATTAAAATTCTGGTCACCTGTTCTTTTGTCTTTAAAGGTTGCAGCAGCACATACCCTTTCGGGAAAGTAAGCTAACTCACTTCCTCCAAGGATTCTTCAGTGGAAAGGGGAAGGTGTACATGATAGTAAACATAAGCCAATGTGCTTCAGCATATGATGAAACACTCAATGTGCTAAAGTTCTCAGCCATTGCACAAAAAGTAAGTGTGTTGTAGTTATCTTGTTGATTAGTACTCATGATTTACATTTGAATAGCAGGTTTTCTCACTTCTAAGAATATGAATTTAGTTACAGGATTCTTCTGTCTTGTATGCAATCATATTTTTTAATTACTCCTAGTCAGTCTCTATTTCCTTGCGAAGGTGAAAGATGAAAGTATTGGGGGTCAGTACTGCAGCCTTAGTGGAAACTATGGAAAACTTCTGTTGACTGTTAGATATGTTCAAAGGACAGTGGATCCAGGCCTTTGGAACTCATGGGCTTAGCTAGGCAGGTTAAGTACAACACTAGAAGGAGCAGACTGTAAGGGTGATACAGCTGTTAAAGAAATAGAATTTTGTAGGATGACATTTTGTGCAATGCAACTAGAAACTCAAAGTATAAGAAGTACAGAAATCTGTTGGTGCGTGAGGTGTGGCAACCTTCCTGTAGGTTGTCGAGGTAGTGAAATTTGGTGTTCTTGGGTTCAAAAGAAGGATTAGACTGTGAAGTGACTCCTTTGTACTCTAGCTGGAAACTGATCTGAGTAGTGACTGAGCAGAGGATAGGCTGGGGGAGTACTATGCTCAGGAGACCTATAGGAAGGTGCAAAAAGTACATCTTGGAAGTGCCAGTAGAGGTTTAAAAAATACTGATGACTTTGTTCTTTATTTTCTGGGTAGGTTTTAGTTATGGACACATCTATTCTTTCCCAAGATCAGTCATTTGGCCAGAAATCGGCAAGAGAATCATCACTACTTAGTATCACTAAAATGCCAATCCCAAGGAAAAGACTTACTATCCTATGGGACAGGAGCTTAGAAGATGTGGTTGAAGATGATGATGATGATGATGATGATGATGAGATGGAGGAACAGCATGTTATATCAAGAGAAGAAGCAGTGCAGAAATATGAAGAAAATAAAGTTCTCATTGGAGAAGAAGAATATAGGGTATGTGCCAGGGTTACTTTAAGAATTAGTGTAGCGCGGAGTCTTGAATCAAGGTATTCTTCTCCCGGTTTCCCCCATCTCACTTTTTTTTTATTTTTTATTTTTCCTAATCACCCTTATTCTACTGAAATCCAGCATTAAGACCTAAAGGTGGAATTGCTCATGACTTAGTGCCTGTTGTGGGAAAACTCTATAAAATGTGTCTAAATACAGACTGAGCAGTAAGAATTGCAGATTTGGCTTTCTCTCCTTTTGGTAACCTATGATCAATACACAGCAAGTATTTCCTGTGTATAGAATACAAAGGTAAACTCTGAAACCTTTCTTAAGGAACAGCAATTTTAGTCACTTCAAGGGAAGACAAAGAGGAGGGAACAGAGGACTAGAGACCGTGTTGTGGAGGTTCTATTAATATTGGCCCAAAAATGAGCACCTAAAAAACAAGAGCCAAACCCTGTGGAGCCTGGTATTTTTTTTAAGACAACTTCAAGAATTTTTGTCGTAAAATGAATGTTCTTTGCTAATGCCTACTCTGTGCAAACTTAAATTGCTGTGCTAGTACCAAACATAATTCAATTTGCTTGTGAATCTTCCTGTTTAGGAATAAGCTAATAAAAGAACGGGAAGAACTTTTTCCAGCTGGAAGAATAAAGTGTTGTTGTAGTGTTTGAGGAATGGGGAAAAAGCTTGCTTCTGGGAAACTATTTCTTTGTGAAAAACTTAATACTAATGGTAATTTCAGGCGTTGCTGAGGCTCATAGAAGAGTTGAAGAACAAACTTATTAATGAAAAGAATAATAAATTACTTCTGGAACTAAAAATTCGCGAAGAAGTGACGCAAGAATTTACCCAGTATTTTGCCCAGCGGGAAATGAATTTCAAGTAAGTTAGCTTTAAGTGATTTTGAAGTTACTTGTTAAAAAAAGAAGGTAAATTCACTTATTTCTTAAATCTGCTACACTTACTGCCTCTGTTAATATATCAGTTTCTGTTTGGACTACATAGGAAAGGCTTTGACTTTTGGGAGGTGGGTAGGCATATTGTGTGTGTAATCTGTAAGCAGTGTTTGCCCCTGTATAGCTCTCCCTAAGAGAAGAATTTTATTGATAGGATGTCTATAGAGTGATACTTGCAAATTCTTTCATTACTGCAGTCTTAGTGATATTCCAAGCAGGTATTCTGGCTCAAGAAGCTTAGAAAAAAATGCTTGTGGTTAAGTGCTGCCCATAGTCTGTGTATATATGTCTCCCACTCACTCTTCAGGGGGGCGTGTGTGTGGAAAATATACTTCTATTTTGGTATAGCAATACTGTTTTGTGTATTGTTCTATTGTGCCAAAATAAAGAAACAAACATCTTTGTTTATAGGCAGCTGTACTAATAACTTCTTAGCAGCTCATACTGTCTAGCTTTTAGCTGACTTATTTTTCCTACTGTAGAGAGCGCCTTTCTTATGAACGAGAACGGCTTGAAGAAGATTCTGAAAGACGCCTGGAAATCTTCAAGGAACTTGTAAATGATTCTACTAAAAATGCAGATGAAGAAAACAAATTTAAGGATTGGCTTTGCAGTGAACAAGCTGGACCTATGGTATTTTTATCCCCCTGAAAAACATCCCTTTTACTAACTACCTGCTATAGTAATGATACATCTCAAGGATTAGAAGGATGGTCTCAAGGATTCGCATGCTGTGTAACTATATCCTGACCAAGATATATTTATCATATTTAATAGGAGTAGTTGCTGAGCCTTGGGTATGCATTTAGGAATCTTTGGGGTTTTCCGCATTTCTCTAACACAAAGTAAAAACTATTGTATACAAAGAAATTGGGGGCGGGGGGGAAGCTGCAATTATGGTATAAATTCTATTGTATTAAGTGCCTACTTAAAGTATTTGAAGCTGACTTCTTAGGCCCCATACATGG
This sequence comes from Gorsachius magnificus, assembly GCA_034008185.1. NCBI lineage: Eukaryota > Metazoa > Chordata > Aves > Pelecaniformes > Ardeidae > Gorsachius > Gorsachius magnificus. The sequence goes on along the minus strand of CM067089.1, from coordinate 19,462,922 downwards.
ACTGTACTGGTTGCAGAGGCTTTTTTTCCTTCATCAGGCTATTTTACCTAGAATTGAATCAGTGAGAACTGTATATACACTTAAGCCATAATTAGACTCTTAACTTGAGGCTGGCTCTTGTGAGTTTGGAACCCTTTGTTTTTAAAAAAAACAAAGAGGAAAGATATAAAGTCAATGTCTTGAGTACCACTTAATTTGGTAATTTACCACAACTTATTTCACCTCACAAACTCATACTGATGTATGAACACTTCAGATGTATTCCTTCTAAAATTGTTCACTTGCTGTGTTCATTCAATGTTCTCATCAGGTAAAAAAAAACCTAGCTTTTATATTAAATTTGGAGGGAATGCTTTTGTGGTGATATAAAAGGGAATGTAATGGTGGGTCATTAAATGCTATAAAAATAAAGCTATTTTTTGATACTGGAGACTTGTGTGTAAAGGTAGACAGAAACTGGCAATCAAATTACGTGTGAACCCACAAGATGGCTTTGAAGCCAGAATTAGGTGTACTTATATGTCTGAATTCATAATGGTCTTCCAAATTTTCTGTAGAAATAATGGCTAGTGTGCAATTATTTGCCATTTCTAAGCAGATATAAACTATCTTTCAGGGTGAAGAATGTAGTATAGGGCCAGACACCTATACTGATCTTGAAGGCATTATTGATTCTCTGCAGAATGATGTCTTTGATATCAAAAGGCAGGCAGAAGCAGCACACAGCTACATTCTGTCCCTAGAGGACCCACAGAAAGCTATCGGTTGGCTTGAGAAACAACTGGCAAAAATTACCACTGAACTAACTAAGACCAAAGAAGAGCTGACGAAGAAAACAAATGAACTAATCAAAACTGAAGAAGAGCTGACACAGAAAACCAAAGGTGAGCTAGGTGTGAGAGGCAGAAAACAAGAAATGACTGACTATTGTAAATTAGAACTAACTAATGCAGTGGAGCAGGATGTTGGAACGAAATCATGTGTAGAGATGGTAACCAATTGCTTGTATGTTCAGCTTGAACAATGACACAGGCCTTGGTTATTTCATTTTTAAGACAAAACTTAAAACTGTCAATTACAGACCTCTAAATTGTGGGGTAGAACGTCAACATTATTGATTCTTGATTTCATGGCTATATTGTAATCCCCGCACTTTTTAAGGTTTTGCTCATGCAATGTTTTCAGGTATCCTCTGGAATGCTCATAGAGGAAAAAGTAGCGATACCTCGTAACACGATTTCAGCAGAAATCTCTTGAAGTGATCTACATTTTGTATGGGTTGCAAGGCCCAATTCTCTTATTTAAAAAAAGAAAATAAACTTTTGAAATGTGTCCTATAAGTAGAAGTAAAAATGAAAATAAATCAATCAATTCAAAAGCTACTGAGGTACCAGAAGATCTGAAAAAAAAAAATGCATTACTGAGTAAACTACATAATAGCTTCTTTACCTATTACAGACTTTGAAATGCAGATGATTAAATTGGATGAGTCTGGATTAAATAAAATTTGTAGCTTTTTTTTATCAAGCTTAGATTAACTGATCTGGCTTCTAAATGCAAGGTATAGTTCAACAATTTAACACTGACTGAACTACTATTCTTTCTTTTCCAAGAAAATGAATACACAGAATAAAAGGATTCAAGAACTAATGGACATTGTGGAGCAAAAAGATGATGTTATTACAAGACTACAAGATTTAATATCACATTTAGAAGAAACTATAACAGACTATGTAAGTCTTGAACATCTCAATTTTTTTATACAAAAAAATTAAATCTATGCTTATAATGGATTTAACTATTTTGGAAAATTGAAATTTTCTGTAAGCAATTGCTACTTGAAATGATAGTAGGTGAAGCTGTAATTGAAATTAAAGTTACAGCAAAATGTGTGCAGGGCTATGTGTGAAAAATGGGACTTTTGGAGGCAGTGGTCTGGAGTTATTATTGGGGGACTGTAGATGAGACTGAAGAGCTGCTCTAAAGAAAAAAAAAGGTAAGCTGGGAGGACTTAAGCAGCAGGAATAGAGGAATTTCATCACTCTCTATTTCTGCCTGAACAGAAGAAGAAGGAAAGGAGGTTTTGCTGCAGCAAAATGTCAAATTTAGTGGAAGTTAGAAGTTAATAATGTGAGGACGGCGATTTGTGTAAATTGGCAACAAAAATCAGTGTGTTTTATCCACCACCACGATGCACACACACTTTCAAAGGAAGAGCAATAATATAAATATATTGAGCAGAGTTTGAGTTAAGAGTGGATGTCCAAGGTATCTCTACTTCTGATGTGATTAAGAAAACTCGCAACTGGCTAGTCTACTGCTAGCTGCTGAATGCTGAAAGACTAGTGTGGCTAAGTGTATACAGGAAAAAAAAAAAAATCCAAATATGCAGTTAGGGGTCGTGGGGGTTTTTTTTTTTGAGCCTCATGTCCAGAAACCTTAAGTAGTTCTGAGAACACTTCAGATAAAACTTAGCACTCTGATCCATTTCTCTCTCTTCCACTGTAAACTTAAGTCTTTGACCATACTTCTATTCTCTCTCTCTGCCCCACGGCAACTTGGCTTTTTAATAGTAGGAATGCTCAGAGAGCAATAAGTGTTGCAATGACTGCTTCCTTATTACTACACTTCCCAAGAGCAAGGCTCCAACTTTGTCCAGTGTTTCTATGAGACGGTGTGGCATGAAACTTAATACATGACCACAAACCTCAAGTCTGTTCCACAGACTTTTTTTTTTTAATTGAAGTACTTAAAGATGAGTAATTGATCTTTGGCAACTAGCATGGCTTGCTACTTGTGTCATCTTGCAAGTAAAGAAACTTTATTCTTGGTCAAATGTATAGTCTAAAGTATGTATGACAGAACTGACTAGGCTTTCAAGTTGCATCAGATCTGTCATGATAAAAACGATCTGTAGCTTTGCTGAAGGCAGTTAAAACTCCCACCTAAGACAAGGAAGTGATGAACTTGTAAAGCTGACTGTTTGCCCTTTGACCAAATTGGGAATTTCATCTCCTATTTTTGACACTGGAAATTGTTTTCAGGTTGTAAACAAACTCTTCTTATATGCATGTCTTGCATTTTGTAGCTTCCTAGTCTCTTGCTCCACTTTCTGTATAGTGCAAAGCATTGTGTTTATTAAGCATCTGAAGGTGTACCCGGCTTTGGTTTAAGTTACTGATCTGTAACTGACTTGTTCCTCTGTACCCGGCTTTGGTTTAAGTTACTGATCTGTAACTGACTTGTTCCTCTGTACCCGGCTTTGGTTTAAGTTACTGATCTGTAACTGACTTGTTCTTCTGACAACCCCTATGCATGTTACCCAGACAGTTTTGTAAAAATACTTGCATGTAAAAGATTACTAGGCCTTTTATGTGCTCACTTTGTAGAATGACAAAGTAATTATCTTATTGTATAACACAGGACAACACTGTAACTACCATTAAAAGAAAATTGGCAGAAAAGAACTCTAACAAAGTGGTTGAAAACAGCCAATTTGAAGAATGTGAGGAAACACTATTGGAAGTGGGAAGAAAACGTTGCTTTGAAAATAAGCCTACTGTGGAAGAGCCTCCTACAAAGAAAGGTACAATTTCTACCATCACTCAGCAGGGGGTCTTCCAAAAAAACTTGATTACTATTCCAGAACAGAAGCAAAAAGCTGTGAAGCGTAAACATTATGTTATGAGGAGAAAATCTACTATGTTAAACTGTAAATGGAAGTAACTGTTATGTAAATATCTGTTTTGCAGAAGGGCCTATACTGTTCACTCCTAAATGCTTAAAATAAAAGCTAGTTTTTAGACTCGTTCCTTTCTGCTGTTTTCTCTTATCTGTTAGTATACTTGCATACTCAGCTGTGGATCTTGAGCAATTTCTTAACAGTTGTTTCTGTACTAAACTTGCTGTTGCTGGACTTCTGGGAAAGTAGCATCTCCTGCTCAAGTTTTTTAAAATTGTCTAAGCAAGCATCAAAAGTGTCAATGACTTGCTGCTTGTTCGATAGTACAGTATGTGATGTGAAACTTGACGTATGTGTGCTGTGTATTCATTCTGTATGCATGCTCTGGACACACCAGCTCTGGTCAAGGTGACAGTGCTGGTAAAGGAGAAAAGCTTTCCACTTGAATGGAAGTCCACAGATGGCGTATTTAGTGCAGCTTTCATGTTTGCACTTGCAATCTTTTTGCTTTCCTTGCTTTATCTGTGAGGTTACCAGTCTTTTTAGAATGAGGTGAATAAACTAACTGCAGTTGAAGACCTTCAAGGATAAGGGTGAAACTGAAAAGGACAGCAGTACTGATGTTAACCACTTCATTAAAGTCTGTTAATCGGCGAGATTGAGCTATATGGGGCCGAGTTGTGCAAAACAGTATTTGTAAGAGATGCCTGCCTATAACTTGACTTTAGTACATGGTTGGGCTTCAGTTTCTCATAGTTCTATGGAAAGCATATGTGAAAGGAGAATGAAAGGTTGTCCCTTTTACTTTCTTGCCTTCCTCCTGCAGAATAGGTGCAAATAATAAAATCTTCCAGGCATTGTTTAGGTGAGGATGGGGTAGAAAAAGAGAAATAAGGTTAAAAATGGGAAGCAGAAAATATCTGTCTCCATAAAGAGGGATAAAACACGTTAAAAGGAAACTTGTCAAATTCGGATGAATGCAGAAAACTGAGGATACGGGTAGTGAATAAGCTGAATGCTGAACTGTCATTTATCACATTCTGCAGTGAAAGAACAAGGCAACACTAAATTTAGTAGAAGATCAGCTTAAGTTTATGGAACAAAGCACTTCATGCGGTGGATAGTGAACTTGTAATATTTGCTGCCCTAGCAGGTGGGAGAGGCAGATAGTTCTCAGATTCCAGGAGTGGTTAGACAAGCTAACAGCCAACAGCTTCATACATAAATACTGAAAGGGTTAAGCAGGGATGTATTGCCTCATATTCTTCCAACATTCCCAATTGTTCTCTGTCAGAAACAGTCTGTAGAAAGTAGCTGGGCCTATGAACAATAGCAAAAGGAGGTAAAATACTAGAGTAGGTTGACTGAAGATGTGTGTGATCCAGAAGGGCATTTCTGACGTTTGTGCAGCTTGTTCAAGTGAGTGTCATTTGAAGTCTTTCTTAAGAGAAGCTTCTGTCTCTGTACCAGAAGCATCTCTGATTTGTCTCTACCGTCTTTGGTTGGGACAAATATTGGATCCTAGCATGACCATTTGATGGTGCCACCTATATAAATTTTACAGGAAGAGGGTTGGAAATGAAGCTGATGCAGACTCCTTGATATGCTAGATAGTAGTAGGTTTGTTATAATCTCATGACTGAAGCTCATTTAAACAACAAAAAAACCCCAGAAAATGATAGCTCTTCTCAAATGAGAAATTCAAGTGGGTAACTAACAGTGCCAATTAATGTCAGCACAGAGACTTTTCTTTTGGGAAGAACAGGCTATTCAGTCATGTTTAAAGATGTTTCTTCTGGGGGTGTTGAGAATATAAGGCATCTGATTTAAAAACTGAGTTGTTAGATGCTCCATAATGATAAAATGTATTAATACATACTTATATTTAACTGTTCTTGTTAAATATACTTGGCACAATAGAACAACGAGCAGAGCTACGCACTAAGGTAGCTTAGTCATAGAATTTAGATATGCTAGTGGCCTGTCGCCAAAGTTTATTCTGGGAGAAGATAGGTTATCTTGTCTCGAAGTTCAGGTTTTTGTATTCTTCTCTAGGACTTGCCTCCTATGTTTTGGGGTGGGGCTTTTTCTTACTACTTCTTACTTCTGGACTGAATATTGTGTATTTTCTTACACTAATTTTTATCCTGCTTTGCTGCGTGACTGTGGTTGTCAGTACAAAGCATCGAGATCACTTCTAAATCCTCATGTGAATGATCCTTCTCACTATAGGGGTTAGGCTAAGCTCTGCTACTTTTTTCATCTTGCCACCTTAGATTACCAAATATGTCTTGAGACATTCAGTGCCTCTCCCTTTTAGTGAATTATATAAAATTCACTTTCAGTGTGAGGAATATGTAGTATTTTGTCTGATAGTTTTCTTGGGACTACACAACTGGCCTTTCAGAGAAAACCATCTCCCTATAAAAATTTTTAATCTTGTAGATTTAGAAGTATGGCTTTACAAGCCAAAGTAAATCTGCTGTTGTGCCTGACATAGCAGGAGCACTTGATATGTCTAATTAAAACAGAAAAGAAAAGGTACAGAAAAGCAGGAGGAAAAAGTGTCCCATGGAATTTGATCACTCTAAAACCAATCAAAAACCAAAACATGAATTGAGGTGGAAAATGCTATTGCTAATCCTTCAGTATGACTTTTTGTTAGTGACTGTGAAACTTGTTGTGTCTGTTCAGAAGATGTTCCCATGAAGTACAAGTGTGCCCACATGCTTTATGCTCTCAGTGACTGCCAAACTCCACCTTACTGTAACTGCAGTACTTGCAAGAATCCATAGCATCTTCCTGGAGTACGTAGTTGTGATGACCTAATCCTTAGAGATAGTCAGGCTTGATTTTAATACTAAAATATAGCATCCATGTTACTAAATGGATACAGTTGGATTCTAAAGCACTTGTGTGAAATACAGCTGGAGTCAATTTTGAAGGTGGTGAAATGCATGTGTTTTTAGTTGGAATTGTTCATGACTTAAGGAAAAACCAGTCTTAAGCTAATAAAATATGAAAGTTTGGAGTTGTGATGGAATTGGAGTTGTATGTCTGTCTGGGAGAACTTTACATGCAGCGCATTAGGTGTGGGCATAAATAGTTATCCTTATATGTAGTTTAGAAATCAGTTGAAAAAAGGAGAGGAAGGTCCCAAACATTGAGAAAAAAAAGGTGCTAGAATTTTAGCTTTGTTTTTAGAATAAGGGGGTATTGCATATGAATGAAACTTCTCAGAGAAGTATATGATACCATTGCTCTTCTAAATGTAAAATGGGTGATTGCTGGCTGTATTAAAGGGATTGTTGAACCAGTGAAGGTGGAAACTAGGTACAACTGTGAATGTTATCTAGCTCATAGCTATTACTGCATATTAGTAAAACTAGCTAGGCTTTTCTACTAGTGGTGCAGAGCAGAAGGCTGGAATAGAGGCATGGCAAAGTTTCTTTAAGGCTCCTGAACACCCCTTCTTGCAAACTACATCTAGAATTTTAAGAGGCACTTATGGCATGTTAAACCATTCAGAGGACTTTAACTACTTCAGGACTTCAAAATGACATATGATATGAGGGTGTGGCTTTCAGATGATGATCATCTTCCATATAGTAATTGCTATTTGGTATTGCTAGTGACTTGTACTATTGCTTTTAATCAACCTGAGCTGTATGTTTGTTTTGGTTTGGGTTTTTTTTTTAGGAGATATGAAGGAGAGTTGGAAAGATGACTCTCTAGAGCAAGAGAGAACGGAATACATGAAAACAAATGCTTCTGAGAACTATGCAGAAATATTAGCACTGAAGGAAAGAACTGAAACCTTGGAAAGTCAGCTGGCTACACTTGAAGAACAATACAGAAAAGAAAAAACCAAAAAAGAAGAGTTCAGTGGGCAGGTAACAAACTTGCATCTCAAGCTCTCTGCTTCTGAAGAAAGGGCTTCTAGATTAAGTGAAGAACTTCAGCAATGTCAAGCTGACTATCAGGAGATAGTTTCTGAATTGGACAAACAGAAGACTATAAACGGGGAACAAGAAGAAAAGCTTATTCAGCTAAATATCAAAGTAGAATGTGCCAAACAAAACATAATTGATAAAGTGTCACAAATTAAAACAATGCAGTCCAAAGTAGATGAGTTGTATAAATGTCACTTAGAGTCTTATGCTATGGATATTGACTTAGTTAATCTAAAGAATTCCTTAGACTCTCAGAAAGACGAACCAGAGAGAGCTCAAATGAGTGCTGCATGCGTGCAGTCCCAAACTGCTTCTACAGCAGATCTGACACGGGAGAGCTCCTTTCACCGCAGTGTTGAAAGCCTGTGGGAAGAATGCAGAAATATTATTAAGGCTTCTTCATACAAAAGTCAACGGATTCAAGAACTACTTCAACAAGTTGAAGACTTAAAGAAGGGACTTGATGACACTGAGAATTATAATAAGCAACTAAAAATAAAATTAAATGAGGCTGCAAATCAGGAAAAAGATCTTATGAATCAGTTACAAGAGCAAATCCAGAAGAAAACCCAGGATTTTGAAAAACAGGCTGCAGAAGATCGCAGAGTAATTGCACAGTTTGAGGAGGAAGTTACCAGCTACAAAGGAAAAATAAGAGAGCTTGAATGCCTCTTAGAGGCTTTTAGAGCTAAAGATGACAGTATTACAAAGTTAGAAGAAGTACTTAAACAAAAAGAATCTATTATTTCAAAACTAGAAAGTAATACAGTCTCTCTGCAAGAGAAATGTGCTGATTCAGACAAAAAAATGAAAGAATTAAATGATCAAGAAGCAAATCTGAAGGAGGAAGTTGTGCAGTTAATGAATAGCTTGGAGAACATGAAACACTCTCTTCAGGAAAAGGAGAAAAATGAGGATGAGCAAGTACAATCTATAGAATTGTAAGTAAATAATGAGATAACTCACAGCCCTTTGAGAATAGACTCAAGTTAAAACTACCGTGAGCATCAGTTTATTTTGACATAACACATTTGCATGTTTGTCAACTTTATTACCCAAACTGCTTCCTTAAGAAGTTTTAATACACTACTTGAATTTTATTGGTGTGTTCTGCTGGCTATGTTTTCCTCACCTATTTGTATATTCTTTCAAAAATACAGATCTAAATCACGTGGTATTATTGTAGGGGGAAATAGTACCATGCAAGAAAATGAAGAATTATTTGGAGATTTCTAATAGTTTTATGTTGTGTACCCTTTCTAGAGGGAATGACCCATAGTTTAATGTTATATCCTGTAACTTGTATAAAAGCAGGCAGTGTTTTCTTTGGAAAGGACTAAATGGTGAAAAGGAAAAGAAGAAAGGGGGGGGAAAAAAAAGCCTAGGGAGTAAACACCTGGTTTTGGTAATAGATATTTTAGGTGAACAGAGTCTACTATAAGAACATTGAAGGAGTAATGGGTGTAGGAGGGTAGAACTTCCCCCAGCCCCCTCTGCTTTTTAAATCTTGTAAGAAATAAGAGATTAAATGTATCTGAGAGGTTATATTTGCTATATGGTAAGGAAATTGCAATCATGTAAAAATAGCTTTAAGATGCAATGCAGCTGTACTCCTGACTAGGTTTTCTTTAGTGCCATATCTGTGGGTACCTGCATATACTTGCTCTAAAGTACAACTTAGCATGAAGGTCTGGGGATCCCTGACACTGTGCTAGTAAAGGTTTGAACAGTTTTCCTTTTGTAAGGCCTTAGTTTGTGTTGTCAATTACAGAATCTAAAAAACTTTCTATTAGTTAGTTTTAAAGTAAGAATCTGAGACAACTTACTGTAAATTTTCTAAAATAAATATGACCATTTAAAAATAAACCTATCAAACATCTTAATTACTTTGTAGAACTAGCAACTGCAGTACTTGTTGCAATGTTACTGATTTTTCTATTTTCTTTTGATTTTTATTTAATTTGATCCTTACAAGGTCTGAGATGTAGATATCAAGTTTAAACTTACTTCATATTAATCTTGTTCCTTTTGTGGCTTTGTAATAACACCTAATAGTAAAAATGGTTGCTCTACTGTGTCTAAAAAAGAAAAAAAATTAGTGTTCAGAAGTGCATCTGAGCAGTTTGAAATCCAAAAGTAAGACTATAAAGCTTGTCATTGATCTGCTAGATCTGAGATTCTGTTAATGAATAAAACTAGCAGTCAAAGAACCTGACTTAGTGTGTAAAAGCTGTCTCTGAGATGGGTAACGCTGATGTTATTTATGTCTCTTCATTTCTAACACAAGGCTACGTAAAGATCTTTCTGAGAGCTCTGCCCTTGTACAGAGTTTGAAAAAAGATTTGCAGAGGAAAGAGGAAGAATATACAGATTTGAAAGAGAAATTTTCTGATGCCAAGAACCAAATTCATCAAGTACAAAAAGAGGTTGGTAACCACAGGCCAAATGTTTCTTCTGCAAGTTTATGCTTGGGGTTCTGTTATTAAAACCTGTTCTCACAAATCTCAAACTATGAACGTTAAGTGTTATGATAAGGCTATTTTGAGTATTACATTTAGAGTAACAGTGACTCTTAAGTTATGTTGCCATTGAAGCTGTAAGCTAAAGATAAGACCAGCTGTCAAAATGTGGGTTAGTACAGATACGGAAGGGGGGGAAGTAAATTTTATTAATACACTTGAAAAAAGTTTGTGAAAACTACAGCTAATCTAGTTACGGGGAAGGACTTTATAATCTTTGTAACAACAGTAGCCTTACATTGTTATTTGTGCTGTCTTCTAAGCCTCAGACTTGTTGAAAATGCTGATTTCTGGGAGACAAAGATGGATTAATTAGAAAAGGAAAGCATTAACTTCTAGAAGCTTTAAAATCTGAGCAATGTTTTCTATTAAGGTTGGGGAGAAGAAATGAAAAAATGAAATAACTTTTACTAATGTTAGTTGTTAGTATTTAGTTATCAAGCAGTAGGATTTCTTAGAAACTCATGGGGTATCGCAATAACTTAAAATCCAAAGACTATTGCAAGAGTTTGGGCTTGAAAGTTAAGCCTTAAAAAGAGTATTACAGTCTTCCCCGACAGCCTAACATTTGAGGACCATTTCCTATTCAATGTTCAGCATATAAACCTCTGTTTGAGAAGTAGCAAGGAGTGGATGGGATCACATGCCAGAAAACACTTTTTATTTTTTAAAGGACAAGTGAATTTGTAGTTTCATTAGGCTATTTCCAGGTGTTGTTTTGGTTCTGCTCCCCCCCCCGCCCCCAATGTAATACTCTATTATGTGCTGAAAATCCTTCCCTAGGAAGGATGTACAGTATAGTGCACTTCCAGCCCTTGAAATTTTGCAAGGTGCTTGCAAAAACTTAACCATTAAAGTATTTGATTATCTAGATAACTTAGAGATTGTAAAAGGCTTATAGCTAAATGTTAGCTTTGTTTGCTGTCTTTGTGCATTGTTGCAGGTGTGTACAATGCGATCTGAGGAGAAATCCCTGAGGAACAAAGTTAATGAACTTCAGAAAATTAAAAACCAGTTTAGTGAAGAATTAGACATCAAACAGCGCACAATCCTGCAACTTAAAAAGGTATTCTTTAAAATTTTACTTGCTCTTAATGTTTTTAACTAATCCATTAATGAGGCAAGTTTTCCAAGCAACAGGAGAAAGCTTACAGAAATTGGGGTAAACATAAGAGTAGCCAGTTGAAATTAGTTTTAACGGATGAATGAAAGATGTTTAAACAACTTCTCACTGCAGGACATTGTCAAATTGTTTTAAATTGAGTAATCTGCCCAGTAAATACATACTTGATACCTGCAGATACCCTGATTCTGATTAGTGATACTTAGATATGTTTATAGTAATGTTTTCCTCTAAACATTGGTTGTTTTTTTATTGCTTTAATGCTCTTTCACATTGTAAGAAAAACTTATTTGTTCTGAACTGTTTGTCTGAAATACTTTACTTATTAAAGCTCAGAATGAAAAGCTACTCGCTTCTAGCATGTGTGTTTGTTTCTTTCAACACGTGTTCTTTTCTTTGCTTTAAATGTGGTATTTAGGAGCAGTTGAATAACAAGAAGCTGGAAGAACTCTCCAAACAGTACGAGAAGACACGTAAAGGTCAGAAAAAGCCACTATTGCTCCATATTTTTTTTTTGTGTGAAATGGCAACATAATGAGTTGTCATGTTAATTAATTTGGAGAGTCTTATGTATTTATATTTCAAAATACTGAGAAACTCCAACCTGGACATGAAAATGTTACAGTCAGGAACTACTTTTATTGAATCATTATGAGCAGATACATTTGAAAGCAAAGAAACAGTCTCAGAATAAGCAATATAAGCCACAGAGAAACTGTGGATCTTCTGTATCAGTGCTAACTTATTAAATGTTGGTATTTATTTGCTATTTTAGTTGACCGTTTTAACGAATTCAAACGCTGAAACATGAACTAGCACAGAAACAGTTTCTGCAGGTTTGATGAACATTTAGCAGTTGAACAACGGTTAGTTTCTCATGTAATGCAAGCCATGGTCTAACACTGAAATGCTCACCTAAATCAAATTGAGAATCACTTAAAATTTTAGATTTGGATAGTTCAGTAGAGATGCTCTATTTCTTTCTGAGACCTTTTGATCTCAGGGAGTGGGGGAAACAACTTGTAATGAAGGTGCTTTGGGAGAGAATGGTGGGAACTAGGAGGGGACTCATCTGTAAATTTATTTTCAAATCTTCAGATCTGTGTGCAAAGGAAAAAATAATTGAAGATATGCGGATGACATTAGAAGAACATGAACAGACTCAGATTGAACAAGATCAAGTGCTTGAAGCCAAATTAGAAGAGACCAACAGACTAGTTTTGGGTAATTTCTCTATGGAAAGGGAGCAGGGAGGCAAAACTGGTTTGGATGTCTTGTGATAGCTGCTTTAAATTTCTGAATTTATTTGTTGACTTATTTAGGCATTAATTTTATGTAGTACATAACAAACTTCTAACAGTTAAAAGCTTCTGTTGTCCCTTTGTGGTCACAGCTGATAAATCTTCGTAACTTTAGTAGAAGGATGTGAATGTGGTCAAATATGCATTTGAAACTATACATAATGTAACCTCATTTTGTGTACGGACTAGAACTGGAAGCATGGAAGCAGAAATACAGAGAGCTGAATAACGAGAGCAATAGTGACTGGCAGCAAAGGATGTCCAAAAATGAAGAGAAAAACATAAATGAAAATGAGGAATTAATAAAGCTGCAAAAAGAACTGAAGGTAAAATATGGTGACATAATTCCCACTGAGTTTTAAAGCCATAACTTTCCCCAAGGAGTCTACATTTCTTTTGTGTCACTATCTTCAAGAGCTAGGGCATGATATGGCAAGTTGTTACACTGGTAAAAGAAACCTCTAAAAGCTGCAGTGCATCCATGCAGCGAAGTCTGGATGCAGTGTCTTTGTAATATATGCCATCACTGATGCCCCATAATGGAGTGCATCCTTCCCTATATTATGCTACTATGGATGGTGCTTCTGTAGGTGGGCTCCTCTTACAGCTGTCTTAACCAATCCAATTCCTGATAACTCTTCCGAACCTCTTTGCTGTCAGTTGTTTGGGCAACTAAATCAAACTCTTTCAAGATCTTGTGCTTGCTGTGTATGCTGATGTGCTTGTGCTTGCTGATGATTCACCTCTAATTCTCCTTGGGTTACAAAGTGGACTTTTTTCCAACCAGCTTTTCAGGTGTCTTCTGTTTTATGTGGGAGAATGTCTGACAAGAGGTTTGATTGTGATAGTAAGGGAGGCAAAGTTGCTGTGGATTAAAGTGACAAACTTAAGTGTTATCTCTGCCTGCTATTCAAATTGTACTGCATTCTTTGCCTTTCAGTCTTAAAGTAGAAATAAGTTTTCTAACGTGTCCTGTCAGGCAGCATGGAAGATTGGGAATTTGTAAGTTAAAAGGGTCTCTTTACCATTACTTTTGATGTAATTTTTACAGTGTTTGTGACTTACCCAGAGCATTTTTAGAGGAAAAAACCTCTGTACCATGAAGACATGCCAGTCTGAGTAAGAAGTGCTGGAAACTTATTTTTTTTTCAATAGAGAAGAAAAAATGAGCATGTAATACTTGCACTTGGGAATATGATGGAGTAAAACTGTGCTAGTATTTCTATTATTTCTGAAACATTCATTTAATAGTAATCTGTATCTTAAGACTCTTTTTTCTTAATATCTATGATTTTATTTCTGGTTTCATTAAAATAGGAAAATGAGGCAAGGTATCAAACTGATAGAAAGAAATGGCTAGAGGAAAAAATGGGACTCATAAGTCAAGTAAAAGAAGCTGAGAGCCATCGCAACAGAGAAATGAGAAAATTTGCAGAGAACAGAGAGCGTCATGTAGAGCAACAAGCGGAAATTGTAAGTGACTAGAGGTCTTGGCAGAGTCCCTTTGACTTTAGTACAGAGCAACTCTCATGTCAAGTGATAACAGTGTGGCTGCTTGAGGGTTCCTTTCTACCCTATCACCACCACCTCACTAAGAATTTTTCAAACTTTATCTTGTGTGTAACCAGTGAGTAACCTACACTTAAATGAATTGCTATTTCATGAAGCTAAGAAAACATACTTTGAAAAACAAGATTCGTTGCTTGGATTTTTCTAAAAAAAAAAGCCTATGAGGCTTTAGAAGGAAGAGAAAAAGCAAGCAGAAGTTGACAAAAAAAGCTTCTTTCAAGAAATAGAGTAAAAATACTTGGTCAAAATACTGGTGATTTTGCTGCTGTATTATTTTCAACATAGAGTGGCCGATAGTTAATAACAAGGTGGATACCTTGCCTGTTCACTGGACTGTGTGAGTCTGTACAATCTAAAAATACATTTGCATCTAGAAATAGTTAGCAATGACTTTCTGGACCTGCAGTACAGGAGGATGTTAGGAGCTTAGAAGTACTTTCACTTTGTGACTGCTTGCCTGAGACTTGTTCATAATAAAATCACAAAGTGAGTGAACAGGACTGGTGGTTCTTACCAAAAATTCTCTTCACAAAGAGTATAAATATAGATAACAGCTTTTCTTATTCAAGCATGGTTTGCTTTTGCATATTTGTAGTGAAACTAGTTCTGTGTGAGCTTTTTAAGACCTACATAGGCTCCTAAGTTTACTAAGGCCATAGAATCCTAACAACTATGTGAAATCAAACTGTCAGAAGAGTTCAGATAGGTTAAAATTGAACACCACTTCTGCATGCTTTTTTTTCTTTCCTCCCCTTTCTTTAGGAAAGACTTGCTGCACAGCTGGTAGAAAAGGACAGCAATCTTCAAAAGTGGCGTGAAGAAAGAGATAAATTAGTAGAAGCTTTGGAAGTACAGCTCAAGACTTTGGCTTCTAACACTACACGAAAAGATAAAGAAATAGCGGAACTGAAACAGGCTGCACTGAAGGCTTCAGGAAAGGTCATCTCTCTGTCTGTGTCTGTCTTGTTCCTGGGTGATTTCTTTTTTTAATCCATTAATTCTGTGAAACAACTATACTTGCTCTCTGCATTTTGGCTCTATTTTTTGATGTTAAACATTGTCATATTGAAACAATTTGCAGCTAATTTAAAAAGCTTTATGTTTTTTTTGAAACTGAATTTGTAATAGTAACTGATGTTTCAAAATATTTAGTAGTTCAGACAAACATTCAAGTCTATTTCATCCTTTGATTGCAAAGTTGGACTGGAAATCTGAAACAACTGTCACATTTGCTGCTTTTTTCACAGCACCAAGGACTTCATGAGCAAATGGGAGGTTGAATGCTTATAGCTCTACATAAGTAGAGTAAAATAAACAATTCTGCATTACATCTTCATAGGCTTTTATATGAACTCTTATTCACTTTAAATAGTGGCTAGTCATACATTAAATTATTGGCTTTTTGTTGGTTTAGCCTGCAATTCTAAAACTGATGCTATCAAGTAATTATAATGATGCTTATGTGTATGTTAATTTCTTTTGCCAATCCTGCAACTTGTGGCAATTTTTGCTATCCTTATTAGGATAAGGAAACTGATATAGAAGAACTAAGAAAACAGCTGGCTGAGAAAGATGACTTTATAAAGGAACTGAAACAGCGCGTTAACCATGAAAGTCTTCAGTCTTTGGCTGAAGTACCTTTACCTGAAGAAGGACAAGATAAAATAGATCAGTCTGTAAACAAAGAGGTATGTTCACTACATTTATAGAAAGTGTGTTGTTAGTAAGTTTTGGTTTTTTGATTTCTTGGTATATATTTCAGCAACATTGGGAATCTCTCAAAAGGCAGTTCTTCATACTTTAATTGTATCTTCAGTTCTGAGTTCTGTTCATTCTTTTTTTCTCCCTCTTTCATGCTCGCTCTCAGGAAAAAAAAGTACTTAGTTAATAAATACCACCTCTCTCTACATAATTGAACTTCTATGCCTGAGGGAAAAACTAGATAACTAATGCAGGTTCTAGAGATTTGAAGACATAGTATTTGTAGTGTTATCTCAGTTTGGTTATGTCAGTGTTCAGGGGATTTCAGTTCAAACAACTTTCATGATACCACTTATAGTGTGGTAATAGAGATGATTCTGTAATTAGAGCTGCCAGCCCATATGGGGGTTCACAAGAACAAAATGGTATTTTGCATTCCACTTAAAACCAAAACAAAACAATATTTGAAGTTTGCACACAGAAAAGACCAACTTTGCATATTTTCTGAACGAAAATTAAAAGGCTTGCAACTGTACTGAGGCTCCCAATTCTGCCTGAACCCTTGTGTGCTACTTAAACAGTATTTAATGAGGTAGTTCTCCTGCTAAACTGAATTAATGCTATGTAGCTCCATTGCTAATTAATAATGAGCAGGGTTGAACATGGATTTCCTAGCAGTCAGGGGAGGGACTGCTAGAAGATGCAATTCTTCTCTGTTGCAGAACTAGACTGAATGCCAAAATGCCTCTCTTCATCTCTTTCCTGTCTACTGGCAGATAAGACTGTCTGGTTTCTTGCTACTTCATCAGTTCAGCTAGTGCTGATAGGAAAAGCTTGTGATGTATGAGGGAGGACAAAATAGCCCTCCGAAGGGTTACTGCTTTATATTAGTAATAGCAGCTGAGAGAACACCATAGAATTAGTTATTTTTGGAATAAAATTAGTTATAGAGAAGAATCGTTGTGAACGGTTGGTGCTGAAGTATCTACCTCAAGCCAGTAGCAACCATACTCGATGTTATGAATAAGGAGAGGCTGCTAACAGGATTATTGTGTGAGAAACTGTTATGGTGGTGTTCAAGGGAATGGAGTAAAGTTTTGGGGGAAGTCAAATAATTCTCAGGAAAGACGTAGTGGACATAAAGAAGAAAAATTTAAAGTGATATAGGTGATATGTGTCTCCTGCCTTGTGAGAAGAGGCTAAGAAGCTGGCGCTCTAATTAGGAGAGGTTAAGGCCACCGCAGGGTTATGGGGCTGAGGCTTAGAAAATCATGATTGTGGTGGGTAAACAGAACACAGGAATGTCCTTCCTAAAATCCTACAATAATTGGGCAGCGCTTGATGAAACTAATAGCAGACCATTTAAAAACAGTTAAAATAACATATTCTTATATGAAGCAGCTAGTGATCTTCTGGAGGTGGCGAAAATTGGTACTGTCAGCAGAGATTAGAAAAACTTGTAGTAATTCATAAACTTATTCGTAAATGGATATTTTGAGGCTTAGGCAGAGGTGTACCTTCTGACACTTCTAATGCAACAACTGAGAGTGCTGGGAGAGTATGGAGGGAACAAATGGCAAGGTAGCCAGGATCACACATGTTAACCCTAAATAGCATCTTAGGATTACATCACGAATAGATGTTACTGACTTAAACTTGTGTTGTCTTTCAGCTCAGGTGTTCATTAGCTGTCTGCGCTTGAGCTTTTATATTGTAACTAGAAAACCCAAAACAC
This sequence comes from Gorsachius magnificus, assembly GCA_034008185.1. Taxonomy (NCBI): domain Eukaryota; kingdom Metazoa; phylum Chordata; class Aves; order Pelecaniformes; family Ardeidae; genus Gorsachius; species Gorsachius magnificus. The sequence continues at coordinate 19,445,339 of CM067089.1, read as the reverse complement.
TTTGAGATTTACAGTCTTGCGTAACCTTTACTCATTCTAAATATTTATAGTTTATGGAAAAACAAAGAAAAACTAATTCTATAGTTGGACAAAGTATTCCAGTAAGATATGATGAAGTTAAAGAGAATTATTCATTGTCTCGATGTCCTAGCAGTGCCTCTTCATTAAGTGAGGTTGGTATAAAACTTTAAATTTGAAAATTTTATGCAATTGTTATAGATTTTGCTAAATGCAGAATAGGGAAGAAAATGTGTCCTGTTGCCTGAAGAATTTTAAAATTTTATTCTGCAAATCCCTTGGTGATCAGATCAGCTGATTTAGTGGCTTTTGGTAGAAATAAAAGCTGTGTAAGATAATCATGTGAATAATTATATCTGACTTCGACTGTGTGCTCTTAAAAATTTAACCCTCACCAATGCTTGTGAAGTGGCTGATTATTAGATAAGTCACCTGAAAAAAAAAAATAAACCCTTTTAAAAGAATGAGCAATAGCAGGGCAAATTGTATTTACTTTCTTCTGCTGCAGGATTCCTGTGTGTAGCTTTATTAGCTAATGAGACAAACCATTCCTATGTAACTTTTTGATTGCAAACTCTTTAATGAAGTAGAGTTATAAAGGAAAACATTTTTATTGGCCAACTCCATTCTTCAGAATGCAGTGGTTCTGGTATTCCCACTCAAAGTCCCAGCAGAGCCTCTTGAAGAAGGTGACTACCTTTTTGGCTTTCTTTGAGCTTTGATCATTTTCCTTTTTGAGAGGAGGAAGGTACCCTTCAGGGTGAACCAGCATAAGAAGCAACAGCAGCTAGTCTGTTGGGGACCCTAGTAGCAGCAGCAGCCACGGGCCATTTCTCACTCACTGACAACCCCAGCAGCACACCTTCCATGTTTCATTCAAACAGCTGCTGAATTCATTTTTCTATGCTAGCCAGCAGCTGAACTGCTACCACAGAGATGCAGGGGCTGAGGAGACCACAGCTCTGACATAACTGCTAGGTTTTGCTAAGAAAAACAGGATTGAGTGGATGGTGGAAGGTAAGTGCTGCTGGGGAAGAAGAGTTGTGTGAACTGACCTTTTCATCCCACCCTTGCTGTGCAGTTCTTGTGGTTTGGCTCTAAGCAAGTACCAGGTCTTCAGCTTGCAGGCAATGGTGCTGCCTGAATGCCTGCTTTTCCTCCAGAGAACAGGCAGTGATGTAGAAGTCTCTCATAGGTTGAATTTGGCTTGTAGCTTGCCAGTTGGACCTTGTTACTTGCATAATTAACTTCTGTAGTGTAGAAGAGGAAGGGAATGCTTCCTAAAGGTAATCTAGAGAAGATTGTACTTTTCTCTCAAAAGCTCCCACTACTGCCCAGTTCCTAAGGAGGAGCAGAGTTAAGATGAAGACAATCATGTCAGTTCTACTACTGCTAGCTGTGAAAACTGTGACTAGCTGTCTCTGACCTTGAGGAAAATAACTTGGAAACAAAGTATCAGGCAGTTCAGCAAGGAAAACTTTGAGTTCGGTGATCATAGATAGAAATGTTAATTTTCTAAAATTTAACAAAAAAAACGTTTAGAAAATAGTTAAACTGCTATAGTTGAAGTGGATTTCTTCACTTCTACTATAAGTGTTCTGAAAGCTAACAGCTGGAAAATTGAATGCTTACTTTGCAAGCTGCTGGGGAGGGACATGTATTACAATTTTGAAATTCATAGTTTAGTTATTTTAAAACTTGTTTTCTTAAAATTTCCATATGTTTTCAGGACCATTCAGAAATTGTCCTTGACTCTTCTGAAGTGTCCACAGAAAATGGAAAAACTAGTCGATTCCCCAAACCAGAGATGGAAATCCAGTTCACACCTCTGCAACCCAATAAGATGGAGGTGAAGCACCAGGGCAGCACCTTACCAGTTACAGTTAAAATGCTCAGGCCAAGAAAGAAAAGGAAGAGTGAAGAGATGGATGAGGTATGACCCAGATCAACCAACAAAATCTGTCGTGCAGTTTTTCAATGTATTACTCTGACTGTTTGTTAAAATCCTGTCTTCTGATTCTCACTGAAATCCTAAGGATCTATCTAGGGCATACTTAAAGCTCATTTTATTATATCTCGATTGCAAAAGTAACTGTTAAAAGCTGTGTAAGTTAGTTCATCTGGAATTCAATACTTCATTCTGGAATGATGGCCAGAGTTGATTTAAAATTCTTGTCTTGAACCAGTTTTCTTCCAGAGTAGTATTCTCTCAGGCTGCTGGAAAAGTAGGTGTAAAATTAACCACCATTCTGAAAGCACTGAAAAAGTACTGAAACTTATCTACAGATTAATATATTTCATATAACATAGTACCCGTGTCTTCAGAGAAGGCTGTTTTACCAATCCATTAAATTCCTTTCGTAGTGTAGTTGTCAATCTTCATACCCTTATGGGATAACATTTAGCTAAGTAACTTTTCAATAACATGGAACTAAATTTAAAAGTATCTTATTGCTCTCTTATTCACCTGAACATTACTCTTAAGTATCATTTTCATATTGCATATGCCAAACAGAACTAGATTATAAAATGATTCAGTAACTTTAACTGTCACAAGTCTACTGAAGACACAATTTGTTTTTTTAAATATCCTAAAACTGAAAAGTACCTTGTCAGCGCTAAAACTAAGGACTAAGAAGAAACCTGAGGTTCTAAAATAACAATGTACTGCTCATCTCAAATTTAGGAAAAAAAAAAAAAAAAACCCGTGGTTTTTTAGAAACAAACAACCAAATCTTTTGCAGAGAATCCCTTCTAATTAAAGAACAAAATCCTCTTTTCTGACACTTATCAGTTATCTGAAATCTCTTGGCACCACTTCACAAGATAGAAGATGTCTTTTGATGACAGCTTAAGAACGGTACTATGCTGCCAACCTCTTTTTATAGTTGTCACTGTAAATCTGAATTTACATTTAGATTTATTGAGTTAACTTAAGTTTGTGTGTTTTATTGACAAATATCTTAAAGCCAAAAGTATAGGAAATAATGGAGGGAAGAAAATAGAAAATGTCAGAGTGGTTTGACTACAGGTATTTCTAGTTCCCTTCCACAAGTTTTAGTGTTTAATTCATATTAGAATAGTTACCTCTATCCAGTATTAGCCAATGCCTCCTTACTGTTAGTAATTGCATTTAAACAGTGCCTCCTTCTGTAATATAAGTAACTGTTGTCCTTTCCAGAAGAATTCCATTAAAATTTGTTGTATTTATTTTTCCTAGGATTTTGTGAAAAGTGAGAACAAGAAAAATGCAAAACCTGATATGATTAATTCACCTTCTGCAAGCAACAAGAAAATGGTTTGATTTTGTTCTATTTTTGAAGTTAGTCTGGCCTTTTCTGTAGAGGTGGACTTGTGAAAGGAGCAAATACATTTTTTTATGCAGCAGTATCCTATCCTTATCTATGTTCTTGAATAGGGTTCTTAGACTTATGTTGTCTTCCTACTAAGCTCTATAAGCTAACCAAAGAGAGTAAGTCTGTATTTGCCAAGAATGTGTACTACTGCAGTGTACAGTGATTCAAAGGGAAGGATGTTGCATATTGAATAGTTATGAAGACTAGTTTGAACATACTATTAGTATATGTGATGTTATAGGCAATGCCTTTGAAGTAAAACTAAGGTTCATGTCATCTATATGCATGACAATTATAAAAAGACATTTTTAGGCTGTAGTAGTAACCTGGGCAGCTTCAGAGGGTGGGTAGTAGATTTATTTTCCCCGTCAGTTTCCTCCTGTTTGTTTTATAACTAGAACAGCTTGTCTAATGAACCACTCTATAACTTTAAATCTACTTTTTTTTAATTAAGCTATTTGTTTCCTATATTGCTCATGCCCTTAAATATTTTCTTCTGGGTATAAAATGAGATTGTCTAAATTGCTCTCTGTGGCAGTATTGCTGGTATAATGAACAGAGGTGTCAGTAGCAAAGCTCAAAATGTCAGCTTGAAAATAACATTGAAGCCAAATGAAGATAAGCACATTTTCAACTTAAACAAAGTTCTTTTATTTCTATACAGTCAACTACACAGTCACCTAGAAAAGAATACTCCTTAAGAAAGCAAGAATCTACTTCAAGTAAAAAGTCAGCTAAAAAGAAAGATGGAACACTACAAAAAATTGGAGATTTTTTCCAAAGTTCTCCTACTATTATTCACTCTAAAGGTTTGTACACAATAACTAAGGCTTATTCCACGTTCTCTGTGCATTGTAGAATGTCTTATTGCTACTGTAATCTATTAACATGTATATGTTGTTAAAGGACGTGTTTGCTGCATTAAATTGTTCTTTCTTTTATGAAATAATGGAGTCTGAACTGGGGCCTGCTGTATTTAATCTTGCAGAATAGAAAAGGCTGTTTTGATTGCAGGACCACGTGGTTCTAATATTTAGGTTAAGTGTGAAAGGTAAACTAGGTGGAATGAAACGATGCAGTGTGGAACATGTGCATATAAATTTATCATAAAAGTAATAACAACTGTTAAGCTCAAAATGTCTGAGTTACTTTTTTCTTGCTTACAGTAAAACTGTTAAAGGCAATTTCAGAAACTTGCCCTACTGCTCTAAAAACACCAAGAGCTGAATCCAAACTCCAGATCATACCTTGTTCTATAACCAATTCCTCTTCCCCTTCCCCACCCCTTGCTTTGTTTCTATAGAAACTGTATTAATTATTTTTGATGTATGTATGTGGGAGGGGAAGATTAGTTCTACAGAATCTGAAAGCCGGTGTCTCATGAAAATATTTTGAAGACTTCAGTAAACTGACTATGAAGCAATTAATGGATTTTGTGAAGTTTAAGCATAGCCTTGGGAAGATTAACTGCTAGGACTTTCCCCTGAAGAATATATTTTTATTCTTTCTTACAGTAAGACATGATCTCCAAGTTATTGTGTGTTTTTTAAAAAAAATAAATTAGCAGAGGGCACAAGGAATCACCAGTGTTAAATTTTAAACAACACTTACTTGGTTGGTTAAAACAAGGTCAGTCATTAGTCAATGTGGACAGCTAAAATTAAGATCTCTGTACCAACTTGAAAACTTGACTTGCTACAGAATACGTCTTGCTTATCTGCTGGAAGACAGTCTAGATAATGATAGTGGGATTTTTAAAATTTTCCAGATTGGTCAGATTGGTTTCATGAGGACAACATATCATTATAAATGAAAGCCTAATTCAGACTACTCAAAATTTCACCCTGAAAATATTTACTTTGAGCAAATGAGTTCTAGTTTGTAACCTTTCTTATCATGTCCTGTATTTTTTCCTTGTTTGCATAACTTAGTATTGTTCAGGATTTCTTCTTTCATAATATGCATACACTCATCTCTTTATAGTTCTGGTACTAGTTTGATAAAACTATACAAGTATATAAAGAAAATTGACTCTACCCTGTGCTTCTATCAGCACAAAGAAGTTAAGCCTGTTGTTCAGCTCCTGTTGAAGTCTTTAACTTCCAGTGAAATCTGAACCCTAATTGATTTTAAAGTTGTCCTTTAAGCTTTTGCATCTGATGCTATAGAAAACTGTAATAGTCAAATACCACTTCTGAATTTTTATATTTAAATTTTGGACTATATCAGTTTCATTTTTAATTGTTTTTAATAAAGCTTGCTTTATTCATTAATTTTGAGGCTCACAAAACCAGTAAGACGTTCATTTACGATAAAATGTTTTTCTTCTAGCAAAGAAGCTGATTGCAACAATAAGCTCTCCCAAGTCCGCAGAACCAGAAAGTGTCAAAGAAAACGAGCCCAAGCCAAAACGAGCTAAGAGAAAGCTGTATTCAACTGACATTTCTTGCCCTCTAGATATCCCTGCTTCTTCGGTAAGTGATTACAGTTTACTGTTCTGTCCACTGTAATGTATTTCTGTAATCTTAGCTTTAAAATAAACTAGAGCAGGGGACAAGAACAAACCTGAAGGTCTGATCAAGTTACCAAAGAGGTTTGAAAGTACTGACTTATTTCTTGTTTCTACCTAACCATTCCTTTTGGTCTTTTCCTGCTGTTTTACTTAATTTTCTCAGTTTTCTCACCTGTCTTCTGTGTGACAACTGACTTTACTGTATAGGTGATACAGAAATCATGGAGATATCTTTAAATTTGGATTCATAGACATTTTAGCTGTGGTATGCGGAGTATTACTTTTTCCTGTACTACCACAACTGAGTCTTAATTTGTTTTTCTAGTAGTTGGTGTTCATTTAAGTGTAGTGTAAAGGGAGACTAGGAATAGAGACCGTTAAGAGATCCATAGATTTGGAATAGCATGACTGGTAGATAAAGGTCCGCATGTACAATTAACTTTGCAGGGCAAGTGAGCACCTAAGGTAATCATAGAATGTTTTGGGTTGGAAGGGATCCCTAGAGGTCATCTAGTCCAAAGTAATTTCTGATTCCATTTATGCCCAGCTGATATTTGGGTTTCTTTAGGATGCGGATATATCCATGCTTTTCTGAAGCACAGTTTAGATAACCTTCTGGGTGTGCTTAAATTGTGTTGCCCTGTCTAAGCCAGTCTATAAAGAGTCTTAGAGGCCAGGGCTTGATGTATTTTTTCTGAAATTCAACTTTACGGTTTTGACAGTAACTGTAGTGCTGAGCATACTCTTGCTCTGTTGGAAGTACATCTTTTCTTTCTGTTGAATCCTTTCTTGCCTTCACTGTGGTGGCCATTTGCCCGTAGTTGAGATATCACATTGAATTTCTGTACATTGTAAGAATGGATGCAGCAGAAACCAAAATGTTGTCCATAGGAGGATGAAGAACATGACAGAAATGCAGAACAAAAGAGGCTAAGAATCTTGGAAGTAAAAGGAAAAGTGAAATACTGAATCCTGGGAAAATCAGAGAAAGCTAAAGGAATTTAAGCTAAAAACATGTTTTCTGAATACTTCCTGTTTTACAAAATGAATATTAGAGATTAGAAGTGAAAGCTTCTTTCAGATCACATTTTTCTTTGGATGTTGATATTTGTTTCAGTGAAAACAGAATTTTATATGTTCCCAGTATTTGTTGCTTATTATGATGCACAAAAACAGTCTCTGTCATGGACACCTCTGACTAAAAGATAATAGGCAAATTTCATTCTGAAATTTGGGAAAACCATGTTGTTGATTATGTGGGTCTAGAAGTGCATATCATTTGTCTCTGAAGAAATGCTGAGTAACTCTTGAAATGTCATCAATCTCATCTTTTTCAGGTCTTTATAGAACAAAAAGAGAAGGAAAGCGATCATCTAATCATCAAGCGACGGCTACGATCAAAACCAGCTAAATAATCTTGCAAAAGCATGTTTGTATTTCCTAGTCAGGGCATATTTCTGTTGTATTATTTCAGCTGCTTGTGTATAGGAAGTAATAGATGCTTAGTCATGCTCTGAAGTCTGTATATAGATGTATAAATTGTTCTGATGCTTTCCAGTTCTGACTCCATTAAAGCTGAAATACTGTACAAGAAAGCTGGTGTCTAGGGTATTTTGTTTTGTTTTGGGGTTTTTTTTTTTTAAGGAATGGTGTCTTTGGAAGTTTTCGTAATTTACCCACGGTGCAGCAATGGTTTAAGTTGCTTTCTTCACATGACCAGTATACCTACCATAACTTTGAGTGGAAAAATATGAGTACTCATCAAAACTTGCATATCTTCAAATTCTTTAAGAAGACTTAAAAAAAATTCTTTGAAGGAACAAAATTCAGGAATTGGCACTATGTGGAAAAATATGATTTTTTGTCACTTGTGTGGTTTAAACTCTCTCCATAAGGGTAATGCATATTTCAGTTCTGTAGATCCTCTCTTTAAGATCAGATTCTCATACTAACTCTAGTTTCCCAACTGTAAAATGGAGTTGTACCCCTCTACTCTTCCATATCTTGTCCTTAACAAAGAAAAATTGATGTTTTGTTCTTTCTAACTTGAAAGTGGCAAAGTGAGCCTGATTCACAAATCATTCTGCTGTTCCATTGCTTCAACTTTTTGTCTTTATCTTCTGTCTGTGTGAATGAGAACTTAGATTTCCTTTTCATTATCTCATGCTTGGTCTTGCCGTTGTCTTTCTTCCTTCTTTTCACTCTAATAGAGAAAATGTAAAATCCAGGTGATGGTCAGATAACTCTAAATAAAAATAAATACAATGTCACTTAATGTCTCTCCATAGGTAGGATTTTATACTTTAAGCCCCTTTTGTCCTTCCCCAGATCTTCTGTTTTCTGCTATCTGTGGTCCAGGTATCTGGATTGACCTCTTTCAGGGCTATAGAAGAGCACAGCAGTGAAGGTTCTTACCCCATGTAGGTGCAAGTTGCTCATTTTACAGAAGTCTCAGAGCTGGAGACAAATACACAAGATGAAGTGATATATAACAGTCTTGAACAATGGGACAGTACTTGGAATACTTATTCTTTATCTTTTTCTTAACATTTTGTCTGTTTTTTTTCCATTTTTAGCAGATGTTCTCAGTCTGCTCTTTGTCTTGACCCTTAACTTGTTCTTTCTGAATAGTTTCAGTTAATTTTAGAACCCATCAGCATGTGCCTGTTTAGCTGGATTGTTCCTTCCATTGTGTAGAACCTTGCACTTGCCTGCAGTGAATTTCATATGCCATCGTCTTCCTTTGAATGACAGTTTGATTGCTTATCATTAAATCATCAAATGGCCTTATAGTTCTTATTTAACCAAAAAACATTTGCAAGGTAAATGCAGGATTGTAAGTATGCTGAATTACTTAATTGTTGCATGTTTGATTTCTTTATTGATTCAAATGTGTGGAAAGTAATAGAAATATCTTCAGCCATTAGATGACTCTGAAGTTGCTGATTGATAGTGTTTGTTCCTCCCTATCAAATATAAAATTTCACAGTTTCAGATAGCTTATGCTTCTTTCTGATTTCGTGGGTAAATAACAAGTGACAAAAGTTTGTTTGAATTACTCTGGTAAACTGCGATTTAGTTATCCGCCCAGCTAACTGGGAAGTAGAATCTCTCGACTTACTCAAGCCACTGTGACACTCAGGATTGCTATTGTACTTCTATCTGTATTGCCATTTTTCTAAATTCTTGTATTCACTAAAGTTTTATCAGTGTTGCTGAGCTATCCAGAGGCTATATGAAAACCAGCTTTTTCTGGAAGTCATTCAAATGGGTGTTTTCAATATAACCTGAGCATTAGAATAGCTATATATGCATGCACAAAAATTTTGTCTATCTCATCTGTTCTAGTTGTTTGTCCCTAGGGTATCCATCCCATTGCAGGAACTGCACCGAGTTAACTTCTTTCATAGGTGTGTCGGCTTAGTTATCAAACTCCGTAGTTACAGATTTTTAATACAGAAATAAAGCATGCCTCCTTTGCTTTGGTCAAGGGATTGGGACTTTTATACTTCCTCTGGCTCTTGGAGTTTGAACCTGTATGTTGTTAGCCTTGAAAATGGGTCATACTTTGTGTACCTCCTTTGTCAGGATTATCAGTTGTTTACTGAGCAGGAAGAACATGATCGTGATATAAAGGGAAAAAAACCATAATCCAAGAAAGCAGGTTTTTTGATACTATCCCATATAAAAATGTTCACTTTCACTTCTTTGGAAGTAACGGGAAATACTTTTTTCCCCGGTCAAGCCTGAGGCTTGCTTAGTATTGTCTTTTCTTTCAGGTCCTCTGGAGAACAAAGCAAAAAAAATGGTTTAGGACATTTCCCTTTTGCCTTCTGACTCTTCCTGACACATACTGTAGCTCATTAAAAGCTGAGCATGAATATGCCACCTCTTTGTTTTAATCTTACCTTAGTGTAAGGTTCATCAATTAGCTTGCAGAGCAAAGAGAATAGTTTTAGTCCACTAATGGAGGAGAGATCAATTCTTCGCCTAGCAAAGAATAAGATAAGCACCATTTAATGGAAATTTGGTCTATATTTTGACATGGAGAATATCACTGGTAATACTTAAGTTTTCTGTGTTCTCTTCAGAACTTTCTTGGCTGTAGGAGGGTTGTACCCCAACAATGCTGTCATGCATGTATCACTGTGCATCATTGACTGAAGAGGGGAATAAGAGCTTCTCTATGTGAAATTGGGTCATGCAGTGCTGATATCCTATGAGAACTCAAGTCCCACAAAGAAAAGCATCCTGGGGTAGCAACAGTGACTTCCACTGTTTTGCTCCCTCCCCCCTCCCCGCCCAATTTGAGTAAATCTAGTTTCTGAAACTATCTGAAATTGGACAACCTAGTTCAGTATTGATCTCTACTATGCATTGAAAATGTCTGATACATAAAATGAAGTTTCCTTTTCCCAAGAGAATAAGCTCAGATCTTTAATAACAGACTTTTAAGATTTGGCCTCAATTCTTTGGTGTTTTGTCTTCCCACACAAGGGATTAAACTCTTCCATAGTATGAAACTGTTCTATTTCTGGTGTAACACCTGAAGTCTGCAGAGTGCCTTGTACAGCAACACCACTGTCTTTGAGTGGTTCCTTTTGAGCATGTCCTGCTGTGAGGGATAATTCTTAGAAAATAACCTATACTATGCTCCTGTCAAGCTGCCCCAACTTTTCCAGTGGTTAAGCTTCATCTTGAAAAGACCGTTCCTTGTTCAACTTCAGCTCATTTGGGGTGAATGCTTTTTTTTTTTTCCCTCTTGCCATCCCCATGGCTCTCCAATTACAGACACAATGAAGGCTTCTGGAAGGAAAATATGAGGGTGCTATTTTATATAAGTCCAGCTTTTCTCTCTGGCAAAAGAAAACGAGGAACACAGGCACCCTTTGATCACACAATTCATGAAGTGAGGGTGTTTCTGGAGTTAAAGGTGAGAAAAGGGGAGCAGAATATTTTTTGGGGTGACTTTTCAGCGATTGGATAGCTTTCTGTAGATAATGCAAGTACTTGAACGTTCTTGAAACTTGATTTGTGCTGTGAGAAGAAAAATAAAAATACTATGATAAAGCATGCCCTCATGTCTCTACAAGGCCGGTTAATGTGAGCGTCTTGCCTGCAGTGGGAAAGCCCCCAGGAGGTGGCGCTGAGAGACTGCTTGGCATCTCCAGCATCACACCCAGGATTTCAGCTGGGAGATGCAGGGGGGCAGACACGTTTCACCTTGGTTTGAACTAACCCACTTTTCATCTCATTTAGCTAAGCTTCATAAAAAGTTCCAAACAGGGCCTTGCTGGACTACATTCTCTTGGCAAAGTCTTAGTCCTTCGGATCTTTTTTCCTGCTACAACAACAGTACCTACGCACGCAAGTGGTCAGTGTGTAGCCCTGTCACATAGGAGTTTGTTTCATGGGTCAGGATTTGGAAGCGAAGTATCGGTTTATACGCACAGATGTCTACTGTAACCTGCTCATCCCTTGCAGCACACTGATATTTCACAGGAGATAATCTACTTTTAACAAAGAGAAAGGGCATTTCCATTGAAGACTTCATTAGGCATAACTAGATGGCCTCCAAGGCTTAAGAAAATGTATAAGATCAGATTCGTTAAGGAAGAGTTTGTTTCCAAAGTTGCTGGATTTGATATTTACAGACCTTGGTATTGATGTCAGGCTTTTTTTTTTTTTTTTTCTTCTCAGAGGTGTTGACACTAAACAAAACCAGTGTTCTGCTATAGGGACTTAGAATGCATTTTGTGTAAGCGCTATAACATTGTTTTATTTTTGAATGATCTAGGAGAATAATGAATCTTCTGAAGGGCAAGCCTTGGCTTAGTTTGGTACCTTTCCTGCTGCACACTGAAGTGTCCGTGCGCTCTCAAATTGCTGTGGAAAGACGAGTTCTGAAACTCTTATCTGGGAACAGCGACAGGTTTTGGTGGATTTTAACTGAAAGGATGGCTTTTTCAATTCATTAAATAACTAGAAGAACTGGGTAAAACGAGCTTGCACCTCTTTCAGTTCATTTCCAACTGTTCAAAGTGTGTTTGCTCTTAAAAAGGAGCCCTTTTAATCAAAGATGAAGCGCTAATGCGATGCATCAGTGTTGTTTCATGACAGCATGGAGGAAATGGAAGATTCTGGCTAAAAAACCCCCTGTGGATAAAGGAGAGGCAGCTTGTGTAGGCAAAAAACCTGAGTACATTAAACAGTGTGTCTATTTTAGAGCTCCTTAATGTAGTGTACCTTATGAGCAGGTATACTTCATCATCTTGGAGACTTCATATAAAATAGATAATTATGACTGTATGTTTGGAGAAAGCAATCTAGCTATGCTTCTGTGTGCATGACTGACCAAGGAAGACTTGGATGTTCTTTCCTTGTCACCTGTGGTCAATAGCCCTTAAATAGTATCTCTGCTCTGACATGTGCTAATGCCTCAAAGCAACAGTAGAAATGGGGTTTTACACAGGTTCTGTGCAAAATTCCAAGTACTAATCCTCCCCTCAGTGAGCTTTAAAACTTTGGGTGTAGTCCGAGGCGGCTGTTGAAAAGTTCTTGGCTGGCAATCTGTCCCCGTGCAATCTCCTAGGTCCAGCAGTTCCTACGGATTCAGTTGTTTGAAGGATAGAAGCGTGGAAGGAAGCTGACATGAGCGAGCACTTGAGAGCGTTTGACAGGAATGAATTGCCTTAAAAGCAGCTGGCAATAGAAAGATATGGTTTTATTTTCTGAAGAAGACAGAATCACAGTGTTTGTTGCTGTACAAATGAGCATTTTCCTTGCTTGTAGTCTTGTGATATCTGGGTTTGTGTTCTGGAGAAAATGATTGGTGGAAAAAAATCACAGAAATTATATGATTATATTTAATTACCTCGTTAAAAACTTGAACTTGCTCGGTGTTAGCCAGACACATCTGCATGTGGATGCCAATGTGGAGGTTAGTACTGATCTCTAGAGGGACGCAATAGTTGTGACTCCCAGGAGAGACAGGCACCTCCGACACAAGTACCTAAACAAGGAACTTACAGAAGTAGATGCGTTTGAAATCATTGTCCTTAGCATTTTTTAACCTGTTCCACATACAACAGTTACAAGAAAACAATTTGAACTTTGTCAAAAAAAACAGTTTTAAAAGTTTTATTTGGGGGGATGTCTTACCCCACAGGGAAATCTCTGTAATACATCTGTCTCATATTACTTATTTTGGTTTGGGTTTCAGGATAGGATGGGAAAGGAAAAAAAAACCCCAAACAACAAACAAACAATATTAACATGGGAGGCAAAAGTACCTAGAAAAAAGGAATCCAATCAGATAAAAACTGTTATCTCCTTCCAGTGTTAATGAGACCTGGGCAAATGTTTCCAGCAGACAGCAGAATGCCTCAGGACCAGATTGCAAAATGAAACACGATTGCTTGAAATGATCGGTGAGGCCATTGAAGCTGACTGATTAAACTGCAATCTGCAAATTACTTAGGCAAAAATTTCCATTCCAGAAATGTGCAAGTTATTGACCACGTGACATTAGAGGCAAAGGCATCCTAGGGGTGAGAGTGAACAACTCGGAACAAGAGATGTTAGCAGAGATTTCATCTGTACCAAACATTTCATAATACACAATTACATGACAGAACCACTATTTTTTTTTAAAATAGCATTTTAATCATGAGAACAGCCTAATTTGTTAGCTTCCCTTGTATAAAAAAAAACCACGGTAGTGCAGTTAGTGTGCTGGGCTTGTGCTTTGCTGCTACAAAATTGACCTTTTCTAAAATGTCACTTAGTGTTTGGTGAGTCACAGCCTTATTTGCGTGCATTTTCATAATGTACAACAGGCAGGGAAAAGAAGTTGCTTTTTTTTTTTAATTGAAACATTTAACATAACGGTTTTGCCAGTTTGACAACCTCTGACATTTAACTGCTGTGACTTAATGGGGTATCTTACAAAGCTATTGAAAACTTTTTGAGACACAGTGTTGTCAGGGCAGAGGCTTTGTGAGGTGAAGAGGGCAAGAGAGATGTTAGCGCTACACAACTCCTTTCCAGTGCTGCGCTCTCGCTACTGGAGGTGCCTGGCAAACTAGGCAGGGCCGGCTCCTTTCTCTCTGCAATGCTCCAGGATGCTATGGTCTCATCCTCCAGAGCCAGGCCACGGGCACCGCATAGCAGTCGGCTGAGGAACAGATAAACTCGCTGGCTTCATTTCTGCAGTCTCCGAGCTCCCTGTTGCCCAGCTGTAAGTGGAATGAAGTTACCTGCACTTCCTCCCAGCTCTGCCAGCCTCTCAGCATTTAATATAATGATACTTTTCATGTTTTTAATGAACTATTTCAGCCGTGTCACTGACTTCAGTGGGACTGGGATTTGATGTCTAAATGCAGGAGGTGTTTGGAGGGCTCAGACTTAGCTCCACACGCGAGTTCATAACCTCCTCCTCTGAAATAGGTGTTACGATTACAAATCCAAAGTGTTTCTATATTGGAAGAAAGCTTTGTGATCATTTGTGGGAGCAGACAGGTTTCAGAAGCTGCTGCAAAGGTTGACACCCTCCTTTTCTCCCACAAGAAACTCTGGCTTTATGACCCATGCCAATTTGGACATGTTTTATCCATATCTTTGTATTCAGGATTTAAGATGTTGACGAGGAAGAGACATTTGGGGAAAAGATGAAAAAGCCTGTGCCTCTGCTTCCCACAGAAGGAACACATTGCTTCTGTAATAGGGAAGTCTTTGAAAAGCGGCTTTGAAGTAACCTTAGGCTTTGAGCATAGCTAGATGGTGAAGTGAAGGCAATGACTGAATTCCCGAGGAAAGTGGTTTTACAGAGACATCTCTGTGCTCACAGGTATTTCGAAAAGTCACTTATTCCTCTCTTGCCAGGGTGGAATCTCACTAGCCCTGATTTGATATCTTTAAATATGAGGCTTGTGTAGGTATTTAAATATGATTAATCCCTCTTAGGAAAAAACAATGGGAACATCCCAGGAAATGCTTCACTCGGACACATTCCAGCTTCTCTCCTGTTGAAGCATTTCCATCGTTCCTTAACTGTGATGGGAGGTCAGGAGAAAGAGTCTACTCTCCAGTCACCTGTTTAAGTTTTCCCCTTATGAAGTGTAGTACTCAGCTTTTGGAGCACTAAGCACTCTACAGCTGCTGAGGAACAGTCATGGTTTGTTTGCTTTCAGTGGTTCGATGAATTCATTCTGAAATTAGGGAAGTGATTGCTTTGTGGGAAGTCAGTGTGCTACATGCTCTGGGTGTCTGTCTTTCCAAGCAGTTTAGGCAGCTAAAACATTTTATCCAAATAAAAAATTTCAATAAGTGTTGTTTTTCAAAGAAGGATTTCAAACAATTTGAAACAAATTCTGGAGAAAATGCTTTGAGCTTCATTTTTTTTCGGTTTTTTAAACATATGATATCAAGGTGGGAAATGCCACATGGCATTAATTTTCCTCTAGTGTCTATTAATAATGTTAAGATGATTAGATAGACGCTCTCATCACTAATATTGACAGTTAAACACTTTGCTTATGAAAAAAGGCCCAGTGAAGTGCTTGCTCCTGCAGATGCTGCTTAAGCAAAGCTGGAACACCAAGTTCCCAGCAGGAAATCTCTTGGACGATCTCACACAAAGAAAGTTTTCTCTTCCTTGTACATTAAACTTCATAAACATAGTCAGACTCGAGGGATGCAAATGAGTAATACAAAATGAAATAGCAAGCACAGTCAGTCTCTTCAACTCTCATGACAGCTTTTCAAAGAAGAACCATGAAGTTGAATTTCATTTAAGGAGTGACTCCTGCTTGCTAATACAATAAACATAACATGAAAGAGGAAATTTCTGTTATACAGATATTGCCAAAAGATTAAGTACTTCATAACTTGAATATTTCAGTGTTCTGGGACATAGAAATATAGATATATGCAAGTCATATTGGATTATTTGTGATTTACAGAAATGAAGTGTTCTGCTTGACTTAAGCACATTTATAATATTCCATTCCCAAAGAATTTTGAAATTTCATTTTAATGTTAGGAAAAACATTTCAAAATCCTGTGTAAAATGACCTTTCTCTGCATTGTTTTAATGTTTCAGCCACTAGGGAAAATATTTTGTTTATAGGTCAATGCTCTATAGATAAAAAGCAAGATGGACACTAACCGGTATGGTTACAGACTCCCTAACCTCTCAGCAAACAAGACAAAGTTAGGGGAAAAAAAGGGCTCTATAAACATGGGGTGTTTCAATCTAGCTAAGAATGCTATGTTAAAGATTATATTTTACATCAAATGCTATCTACATATGTCTCTTTTGAATGCCTTTTAGAAGCATTGATATCTACCTCTGTCCCACTGCCTTCCATTCTGACTTTGTTTTGTCTCTTATGCCACTTTTATGGTTACCTGTTAAGCCGTGATGTTACATGTAATTTTTTTTTTAACGTCCATCATTCCATTTGTTCTCCCTTTTCTAGAGATTAAAAGTGCTGTGCTGTGCACTGTTTTCACGCGGTTTTACTCTCACATTCTTCATCATCATCCAGACCACCTGAGTAACTTCTGTGTAGAATTCAAGGATATGGTGCCTGGTTTAGAGATACTTTGTGCCACTTTATAGCGTGATGGGAGTGTGCAGTTACTTACTGTTTTGACCATATTAATAGCTCTTGAGTTTGTATCAGCAATTGTGCTTCTATCAGCAAGAATTTGAAGTAAGATTGAAGCCTATCTGCCAATCTGACACCGGGAGCAGAAGCTGGATCTTCAGATAGCTTTTCCTATTGAATGTTACTTTATCTTAGTGTTGTCAGTAAGGGCCCATTTCTTGCATTAAGATTTTACGGGAATGCATAGTAGTGGCGTTATTTGTGGAAATTAATAAAACAGAGATTTCTAAAGAGCTGATGGAACAGCATTAAGCAGCCCATTTCAGTAAGCTTTAGGGAGAGGGGTGCTAGGAGCTGCTAAAGCAAGTACACTACAAACTGTGTATGCTAGTCAGTGGTGACACTGACTTGGAGAAGATTATTTTGGTGTATGCAAACCCCAGTTAAAGGCAGTTAGGCATTTCTCCTTTAAGCCATTGGGAAGAATGTCTGGAATTATCCTTGAATCTTAGCTTTTTACTTCTACTCTTTCCTGGGCATGGGACTTCAACTTACATAAATCCAAGTAGCTACAGGATGGTCAGTACCTGAATTTTTGCCAGCTGAACATTTGGGTCAGCCCATGTTCAGCTAGGCTATAGCTGTACTGATGAACTTACGCTGCTAAGCCGTACCTACCGCCTGCTCGGAGCTGCAAGCAGCGCCCCAGACCCATACGCTTGCCAGGTCTGAACAACTGCATCTGCTGAGCCTCCCCTCTTTAGATCTGTCCTGCACCTTAAGGAGTAGGCGTCTCACCAAACGCAGCTCCCAGCCAGGGCTAATTTGTTTGACTAGCATCTTTAGTTGCTGCAGAGAGGCTAACTAACTCCGCAGCGTTGAGGCTGTTCTGCTCCCGTGGACGGGGAGAAGGGAAGATGCCTATGAGTACTGAAGCCATGCTATCTCGAGAGGAAACAAATGGCTTGGTAGAAATCTTCTTTACCCTTCCTTCTTCCCTCCATCCTGGATTTTTTTTCCTAATATGCCACAGCTTTTGAAATAGAGGCAGTGTTATTCCACAGCTCATTCTGTTCTCTTATAAAGATTTATGCTCTTCATGAGTATTTTGGATTTGTAGTTCAATAAAATATCATCTACAGTAAAAGAGTACTTGAGGGTCCTGTTTAGTACGGTTAGAATGGGCTGATGACTTTCAGTTCCCTTTGCATGTAATGTTAATTCACTTCACTCTTTTTCTTCCATTCTTCACTCTTTTTTTTTTACTTCCACTTCCACTCTTTCACTCTTTTTTGTTTTTCTTCTTATTTTCTTCTTTGATTCTTGGGGAACCAAAATATCAATTTTGGTTTTGTTTTTAACTTTACTGACAGAGATCTTATTGCTAGTGAAAAGCACAACAGCACTTCTCACATCTTTTCAACATACAATTTTTTGGAGATTATAAACTCTATTAGTTAACAAAATCTTATTGTTTAAATAAAAAACTGTGTTCTGGATGCAATGAGTCACTTAATAGTATTTTTTTTAATGTCAACATTCAGATGACTGAAAAGGAATTAATTTATTACCACATGGACAACAAGTGAATTAAATTAAAACTGTGGGCAGAGAATTTCAAAACTATCTTTCACTTTATTTTTCTTTTGACATATTTTTCTCTCTGTTGCTGTCAGTTTTTCTTGCATTAACTAAAGAGACTTGAAACATGAGTCCATGTAATAGTAAGACTAATTGCAGATGATTTGGAAGAGCTGATGATGGATGCAGTGATGGACAAAACCCTCAAAATACATTCAGAACTGAGACACTCCAGAACATCAGGCACTTGGATAACAGACTAGCACACTGGAACCGCAGAGAATACTCATATGAGAAGGTACCAATTTTAGGTAATGGAAATATTTTTTCATAGCTCACGGCTTTGCTTTCCAAAGCTGCGATTCAAATATATGAATGCAAAGGACTAAAACAGAAAGAGGAGACTCTGTCATTATGCTGGGAACATGCACACCTTTTTGTTAGAGCGTCCTAGCCCAGCTTGGAAGGTGATTTAGTTTGTAAATTAAATTGGAACAAACTGCCTGTGTGATAAATAAAACGTCTGTATTAGCTGCTATATTATTCAAGCTGTCCTGACTGACTTCTCAGTGTCAGTGTGCCAAAACCTGTCCTTAAATGCAGCTGTATGTGATTGTGTTGGCTTCCCTGGAAGTTTGCCCGCAAGCAGAATTTAGCCCTGGGGCTTCATGAGGGACTGCGTTCAGGAGCAAATACTTTAGGAGGTACAACCCCTGAGTTCTGAATGAAAAGTAATGAATCTGTGGCTTAGAGCCTGCCAAAACCCCAAAAAAGTGACCTTTTCACAGACAGGGATCAAACAAAAGCTCCTAAACCATTGCATTACTCGCTGGTGTTATCATAGAGTCGTTGACAAGCAAATGCTGACAAGTGGATTTTTGTTTAAATGAGGAGCTGGAGAAACTGTTAGCGGCTGCTACTAAAAGCACAGCCTCAGAATTAGCAGAAGCATAAAGGTTAGGCTTCCTCAGGTGTTTTAAATAGTTTTTCATCAACAAGTCTCTGCAGTGCTGCTTTGTAGCACTCCAGACACTGAAGGGATGAAACCCAAATGAGTTAAACAGAACTGCCACATTTCTAGCCTCCTGCCTTTGGGAACACCACAAACTTTTGACAAAAAGCAAGACAATTGTCTCCACAATTCAGCATCAACTTTCTCTTGCTCACAGTTATGGTGTCAGCACTAAGAGGATCAGAGAAACCTCATGGAGCTCCATCGGTGGCCAGTGAGAACAAAAACCAGCATGGCAGAAATCCAAATTCCTACTTCTCCCCGGTCTGATCTGTACTCTGTCAAAGTCTTTACCTGAAAGCAGTGAATTTATCCATGAAATTAGGAAAGGGAGGAACTTCAGGCTAAAACTCTGAGGTGGTATTATCTGTTGCCCATCAGCAAAAAGACTTTCTACAGTCAATGATGTAATTTGCCTGTAATGGAGATTAGCGGTGTCTGCAGGCTGCTCAGGTGTGATTTCCATTAGAGGGGCACAACAAAAGCTCAGAGGAATAGCACAACCTCTGGAAAGGATAAAGCTAATTTTTAACTTCAACAGTAGCCGCAGTCAACCTTTGCAGGAAACAATCTTCAGCAAATATCCTACATTGCATGCCTCTGTGAAATTTATTTTTCCCTTTTAAACAACACAAACTTCAGAAAATATCTAGGCATAAACATTTCATATTTGTTTTGATCTTGCTGACTTCAAGTGCCTTTCATGTGGTTTTTGTATTTTCAGTAAACTTAGCAACAGAAAATTAAGGGAAAACCAGGGTGGATTATCTCCGTGAAAAGTTAGGGAAAGGATTACTGAATGGAGTCAAAATGGCCTGAAGAATGGCAGCATGTAGAACTAGAAATAAGATAAAAGAACAAGAAAAATCTATAGGAATAAGAGACTGGAAGAGGGTTGGACTGGATGAGTTTTCCAAGAACCAGGTCCTTCTGCTGCATCTGTGACAGACAATGTCAAAGCCCTCCAGCCTGGAAGTCCAGGCCTTTCTGGAAATCTCTAGTCCAAGAGCTCATCCTCTTTACCCTTAGATCTCCCTGTTGCGATATCAGTTCATTATTCCTTGTGCTGTCCTCATAGGATATAACTCTTTATAACTGCTTTTATGTATTTAAAGATGGCCTTTAGTGTTCTCTGATGTTCAGTCTTTCTTGAAAGGTCGTGTTTTCTACATCTCTGCTTGTTCCCTGTGCTCTCTTTTGGTTATCCCCATTCGGCAGAAGAGGCACCTCTCTCTCCTAGCCATGCCCCATCTCCACCTCCTTCAGGTCTTCATGGCATCTTATGTTCTGGGGCATCTGGAGCCTGTGCTAAAACTTGTCATATTTTGCTGTAGCTATGATGGACCAAAGACACAGGCAGAACAAGATCTGTAAATAGAGGCAATACCTTTGAGATTTTTTTTTAGACTGACAGACATTTCTGGAAAGATCAGACAAGCTTGTGCCCACAGAGACTCAGGTCCTGCTTTTAGTTACTACTTCATACAACACATTTTTTATCATCCGTGCTATATCACTGCATGCAGAGATATAAATATAGCACATATACCATCCAACATATAAGATTTGTGGTAGCCATGGTGGTCTAAGGATGTAATTGTCCTTATAAGATCAAGGAGGGCTTACATGTCTAAAGGCTTGTCTAATTCTTCCCTCTGTACAAGTTAGTCTAATAAGTGTCATCTCTTCTGTTTGTAATCCTTGTCCTGCATGAGAATTTAGAGCTTTTGTGCCCTGTTGTGGCCACTTCATAAATTTACCAGATCCACGGTTGAGGAATGGCTTCTTGTTATTCAGGTACATTGAAATCACTCTTAACTCAGGCAAAGTTAAGGTAAAATGTAAATAAAACATCCTAAATAGAAAAGACAGACCTACTTGTAATTAAATCAGAAGTTGCCAAATCTCCATTACTGAGGAACTGGTTGCAGGTTTTTCCCTGACATGGGAGTGAATGTCCCTGACATTTTCTCAGAAGTGCCAATGTCTCTTCACTGGCCAGGAATTCTTTAATCATTCTTTAATGGCCAAGGAACAAATCTTTGGGTGTGAAAGGGATACAGCTCCTCTGCTGATCCAATGCAAGCTTCACGGTCACTCTGCTTGACTGTGCCAGGGGATAGGATTCCATGATGAAGGTGAGCTGATCTAGTGGTGTGTTGCTGTCAGACACAGAAGTCCTGTGCCCTCTTCTTGCTGTCCCTCTTCTTGCTCCTATTGTGCCTATAGTGCCAATACTAGCACTCCACAGACCATTTGGGGAGCCAGACAAAACTGCCCCAGGAACAAAGCAAATAGATTTTTCTGTGGTTTGAGGAAGGGGGATCGGCTTGGAGAGGGGGCGACAGCTACCACGGCTGCAGCGGGAGCAGAGAAGAGCAGGAGGATGCGGCTGGGTGCAGCGCCCATGCGGAGCAGGAGTGGTCCATGGCGCCCTGAGCCTCTCCATCAGCTCGGCCATGCTGATGAACAGTCAGTACCCTCTGCTCGCTCTCAGCCTGGACTTCAGCGGGCGTAACTGACATAAATATTTAACAGTGATAGCTGTCAGCAGCTTGTTACTGGCTCTTGCTGGAGACCAGACACACTGGTGATTGATTTGGAGGTGACTGCCAGCATCTTTCTTCCCAGAGTCCTGTAATCCCTTGCCTGACACTGTGGGCTAGAAGGGGTGAGTAGGGGCAGGGGTCTCAGCTCTGAGGCAATGCCGTGCCCTGTGGTGCAACAGGGGCACTGGCCAAGCGCAGGGGCGTGAGAAGCATCAGCCACTTCATAGGGGACTGGGATGGGCTTAGATGTCATTTTCGATGTGACAGAATAGCTTCTTCCTTTAGTGGAGCTTTTGCAGTCTCTGGGGAAGTTTAAATGTATTTTCTCTAGAGACAAGTGTTTGCTACATTGGAAGGAGATTTATGTGACTGTAAGGAAAAAGCTGAGAAAGTAATTTTCATCTGTTCTTAACCACGAGATTCCAGGCTCTCCAGGGATACATAACAGTAAATAAAATCTATAAATGAACATAAAAATTCTCTTGATCAAGTGGTGAATTTTTACTTTGTGTAAACCGGAGCATAATTTTACTCTGTAGAGAGAATAAAAAAGAATTGTTGCAAGATGTGCTGCAGCCATAGTTTTCCAATATTAGCAGACAAAACTTAAGGTAAATTTTTTCAGTAGAAAAAAGATCAGTTCTCAGCAAATGCTGTTACCAGACTCTTCTAAGACAGCTCAAGGTTATTCTATTAATTATAGTTCTGGTCACTTGTCTTACTAATGTCAAACTCTTGATCCACAAGATTCCACCTCAGTGAACTGCGTCAGCTGCAGACGAGTGATGGAGCAGCATTACAAACCGCACATCACTGCTTTCAAACACAGAACTTACTGCTAGCTCCTGCGGGTGTTTTGGGGCAGCTGTAGTGTGCTCCTACAAAGCAAATCTTGTTTTGTCACACCTGAGATTCAAGATGTGCCAGGTAATTGTCTGCTGTGGGTGCTGTTGCATGAGATGTGTGGGTCTCTGCTGATTTAGTGAGGAAGTGATATAAGAGGACCGAGGGACACAGCCAGGAGGAGGGGGAAAAAGGCCAAGGTGTGTTCTTCTGGCCATCAGTACTGGGCTCTACTTCTGAGCTGAGGCTGGAGTCTCGCAAGGACAGTTACAGCCAACAGCAAAGGCACATCTAGCCAAATTTATCCAGTCTGGTGAGGGAGCAAATGGTTTGAAATGCAAAGAGGATGAAAAAGCCAGAGTGGAGGAGGAATGCGGGGATTACCCTGTACCAGTCATGTTTTCTGTGAAAACTAACACTCCCCTCGGCAGTGTTGCCAGCCATTTTTAGCACGCACTAACTATACTGAAAGATAGTGGAAATAACCTTCCCCTGGAACATTATTATATGATCTGCCTGCTACCTGTCCCCTTTCCCTTTTCACCAGGCTAGGCTTAACTTTTCAGTTCTGGTTTTATTTTTCTGTCTGTATGCCTCTACCTAGACACCTGAATTGACTCATACTAGAATTTCAGTTACAGCTTCACGTGAAAAAGGCAGCAAAAATTTTCCCTGGTAATTTCTCAGTGGTGGATGACTACTTGTGCCCCTGCTGTCTCAGGATTTATGGGAAGAGGGTTGGAATTATGGAAAAGAATTCTAACTGGATGGTAAAAAGTGCTCAGTGCTGAAGCGGTTAATAAAGTTAATGTTTCTGAAGTGTTAATGTGCTCTTGGCTTACTTGGAAGAGCTGATGCCTTATAATGCTGTTTCTGAGGTGGAGGCGGACAACAGCATTTGTTCTTAAGGTTTTCAGAATAAGCATTGACATATTGATAAGTCTATAGAAACATTATATACATAGAAATGTAACTATGAACAAATGAAAACTGTAGATTTGTGGTAAAGGGTACCTCTGAATATTCTTCAGGCAGTTTATGTTTACTTGAGAAAGTTCTCAGGCTTTCAGAGAAGTCTCCCTGAATTCACAAACTTGTGGCTTGCTCAGTCCCTGCAGCATGCTGATATCTCAGAATTTATACAGTTTAAGCTTGTGTCCCTCTCAGACCCCCTGTGGAGTTAATCTGCACATTTCTGCAGACACCCAGCAAGCAGTGAGCAGCTGGTAGTCTCTGAATATTTATCAGCGCTGAAGGCACATTCTTGTCACTAGGGTAAGTGAGAACTGCTAATCTTACAGCGCTTGGCAAACTCTTTTGGGGATCCCAGACAAATCAGATTGTGTGCAGCCCATCAGTGGCCCCTTCTTTGATTTATAGTGGCTGTAAATCAAGAGCTGTCTCCTGAGCTACCTTCTACACAACCATGCAGAAGAAGGGAGAAATTGCATCAAGCTTTGCAAAGAAAAGCCTTTCCTGAAAATGCAGTTTTTGCTTTAGTTGATGTTGAAAGTGTAAACAAAGCAAGGAAGCTCCTGCTGACACTGCCTGAGAATGCTTGGCTGAGTGGTTGCTCTATTACCCTGTTCAGGGATGGCATAGTTATCCCCCTTTTTCTAGCTGGATACAGGCTTTGCTTCTCCTTGGTAGTACTGACAGGTAGCTGGAGTGGTGGAATGGACCGCTGAAGTGCCTTACTATGGCCTCACTCCAAGGTTAAGCCAAGGACTATCCACTCTACCCAGACACTGATGGTTGCTGGTTTACTTGAGCTGAGGACTTAAAAGGCAAATATATTAGTGCCCATGGAACAGGGGCTCACATGGCGTTAACAACCGTCCCTAATGTGGTCCTTGGTCACTTAACTCTTAAAGCAAAAATACTCCAGAAGAGATCATATGGCTCTGCCTTCATCTCAGCCCATTTGAGCTCCCTTTTATAAGCCTGCATTAACAAATAAACAAAACAAAATTATGATGCAAAGCCCTGCACTGGTAAAGAATTTGCAGCTCACTTTATCTCTGTCTTCACACAATTTATGTACGAAGCATTTTTTTGGCTTGGATTCCCTTACAGTCTGATGCGTGCTGAGGTGTGCACCTTGGTAGACACATTTCTCTTAGAAAACTTATAAAAAACATAGGAGAAAACCTATCTTTAATTCAAAAAAATAGATAAAAAGCGTGGTGTAGTATAGCATCATTTGTTATCTTTGGCAGTATTTGGATTTATCTTAACTGTGTTAATTAAAACTCCTAGAAAAAACACATGAGGCTATCTTTGAAGGATCTGGGAAAGTCCCAACTCTCAGCTAAGCTTTCTCTTTCACAGAGTTTGGAGTCCTGATTTACGTTAATGAGTGGAAGAAAGTGTTCTTGGAAAATGTTGATGTGTCAAAAGGAGATAATCTGAGGCAGTTTATGGGTAAGGTTTATTGCAGTTTTCTTTAGATTCAGATTTTATGGAACTTGCTTTTACCTTTCAGGATGTTTCAGCATAAAAAAAAAGGGAAATAAACTAAAGTGTACGTGTGTGTACATTTGGGGAAGGACTTTTAAACTCCAAATTCCATTACAGTAGCCAAATCTTTGCTCTGTCTGATTTGTTAGCATAATTTTACAGCTGTTCTCAGTTAAGCCAATTACTCACAAATCTTTTAAACAACGCAGTGTCACGGAGCACAGATCAAGCTTCCTCTCATTTAATTATAGTTGCTACACTATATGGTATAATTGGATCTTCAGAAGAATTTCCCTCTGTCATGGAGGATAGGAAGAAGCAGTCTAAACTCAAAATCAGGTGGAAATTATTAGAAAAGGGCTGTAACTATGTGTTATAATTTACTTTAAGAGTCTGAAAATGATAGATTCTTTCCAAACTTAATGGTCTTTTTTTTTTTTTTTTTTTTTTTTAAATAGTTTTTGGTATTTATTTTGTGAATTTGAGAATACTGGAACTGAGTTGGCCTTGCACCAACAATTCCAGGTATAACTGGATTTTTTTTGGAAAATAATTAGATTTGAAACTGCTTGGAAGAAGTGAGTCCCCTATGGGAGAGGGAAGGTGAACGTTGTTATGATATTCCTCAAGCAGACTTCAGCTGGCCTTGATGTCAGAACTACAGACGCTGTCCTACGAAGCGTTTGGCCAAAGCTGGTTACAAAGGAGTCTTGAATGTCTTCACAGAGTGATACATGTACATGGAAAGGAAAAAAACTTCTTTCGTTCACCTCAAAGTTCCTTATTGCAAGGTGTATTTTTCTTGCAAGAGTTGTCTCTGACAGGGTCTTGGTGCTGTTGGAAACGGGGATCAGAGAATTAAGTGAAATTTTCCTCACATGCAATTTAAACAGGCAAAGTACAATTCAAACCAAACACAAATGCAAGGAACAGTAGACAGAATTTTTATGAAAAAGAGCGGCTGTTGGAAGCCACAAACAGTGCATGATTTTTCTCCATAGTGTGAAACTGGTTTTGTTGCCTCTTCTTCAACCAATCCCTTGATGCTTTTGGATTTGCAGAAGACATATATTGTTGGTTTTGTTCCGTATTTTCTGCACTGACCCCTTCAGTATTTTAGCCCATTGCTGTGTATCTTTGAAAGACACAGAAAGTCTGCACAATGACTCCTGTCCATAAGGAAATGTCCGAAATGGCTGTCGTCCTGTGTGCCACTCATGCTTTTCCACATGGGGAGGGGACGTGCCTTCTTCCACTGAAGCCCTGAGTGGGGCTCAGGCTGTGGAAGGCTGTTCCATTCTGTCTCCATGCTGAACACGAAGGAGTTGTCGACTCTTTTGGGGGAGTATCTGAAACGTAAACCAGTTAGCATTATACTTCTTAACACTATAATCTATCAAATACAGGGAAACAATGGCAATTTACAGAAGCAGTCTGCACCTTATCTCTGACGTTCTCTGTTAGCTTCTGAGCAGCAACACTTTCCATTTTCCTCATCCAAATTTCTGCTCTCCCAAGGCTTTTCGATCTTTCTCATACAAATCAGAAACTGGTTTAAATTGCCATGGTATACAGCTATTATTTGTCAAATTTATTTTGGCTGGAAAATACAGGCTTAACTTAACAAGTACAGTAAGCATTGGGTGGTAAGGTTCTCCTGAGAGGCATCATTTCATATTAAGAATTCTCTGAACTGTAGTTTGAATGAAGAATGTCTTTGGATGTGTCTGAAATAGCAGCTGCTACCTGGTCAGTAACAGTGCTCTTGGAGTCTGTATTCTCACAACCAGAAAGATGGCAGCCATCATTACCATTTTCTTTTCCAGAGCAGAGCGACGGTTTTCTCTCCTCTCCCCGCTGGCTCTGTTGGGGTGCAGCGAGGCCTGGGGAGCTGGGGGGGATCCCGTGGATGCCGGGAGGGTCCATCCCACAGCCTGGGCTGGGAGCCGGTCCTGGGGAGGTTGGGCAGGGCCATAGGGGCTGTCAGAGCCTGCAGCGCCCTCACAGGCTCTTTAACCCAGGGCAAATAAGAACCAGTCCAGAACTATTTTACTGAGAAATCCAACACAGAACCAGGCTTTAGTATTCTGGGAAATGGTGAAAAACACGGGAGGAAATGTTTGCTTTTCCTTATCTCAACTGATCCTGACTTATTTTGAGAAGGTTTTGTGCAGCTATGAAAGGGTGGGGTTTTTTTTAAAAGAGGCTGAGCTTTCACTCTGGCTGAAAACAGCTTAATTGGGTACAATATAACGGTATGATTCTCTTCCATAAAGAGAAAAAGAGCTGAGGCTTTTTAACAAGGTTCTAGTGAATTTCCCACTTTCATTTAGTGCTTCTTTCTTTGGCTTCAGATGCCACTCTGAGATTTTTTTTATTATTATTTTTTTTTCTTTGTGACATGTTTATCTGAAAGACATGTAATTGTAATGCTTCACAAAGTGCTATCTGTTCTTGAAAGGGTTGAAGGGGGTCAGCAATGCTTGCTGAGATTGCCAAATTACAAGAGGACTGCACAGGAACATCCTATATCTTTCTCTCTCTCCTTAAAGAAACTGCAAGACTAAACCCAAAGTTTTTTCTTTGATTTTTTATTTTTTTTTCCTTCTTTTCAAAAAAAGGTACAGAGAGGACAGAAAAAGATGTCCTAAAGGGAGTTTCATTATAAAAGTTCCACCAAGAATAAGGCAAAGGCATGTTTTTCCAGCTTACAAGATGGTTAGTCTATTCCTTATTTACTACCAATAGATATCAATAATTAGTAATTGCCATTGGCAGGTGGCTTTTATTAAAGCAAAGTAAGTTTTTTTAAAAAAATTGGGTTTGCAGTTATTGTGAGTTTACTCAAGAGCCTCTCACCTCTGGGGCTGAACCTTCACCTTTTGACCAAATTAGATGTTAAAAGAAAATGTTTTGGTCTCTGTGCTACTGCTTCTTACAGGGTGATTTGTGACTGAATACCTGCTTGTGGGAGGGCGTAGGCTTACGGCTGGGGAGTACTGTGAGACAGCATCTGGTACCCCGAAAGAGAGGAAGGCAAAGCTTCCAGCAGGTCTGTCCAGACAAATCCAGAGATGCTTCAAACTGCTGAAATTTCGTGAACATGAAACTCAATCATAATTTACATTTTCTCGTCAAGATCTTTTCTCTGTCTTTGCCTGAAAGCTTAGTTTTCCTTTTGAATCAAAAATATTTCAAAAATATTTTCATCAGAAGGAATAAACAGCATAAGATGTGTTGACACCTGCTTAAAAAATAACAAAATCCTCGTTTTCTTCAGTAATCAAAGTAAGCTGGAAAGTTCCACTATTTGCAAGTTAATGTATCCAGATCTGTGCATTTCTTGTGACACATAAAAAATGTTGTACCTTGACAATACATCTAGAGCACCATGTCAGGGACCACTCCTGAACTTTCTTTAGACTCAAAATTTAAAAAGAGGTGCCTGGTGGCTTGGAGGGCAGACCAGTAGCAGGGGAACATTCAGCAGAAGGGTGCTCAGTGACCATGACAGTCGCATCCATTCGCCTGGTGAGTAGATTTACAGAACCGCATTTTGGGAAGATGCATAGCATTAAGAAGATGGTCCTGCATGTGTTACCCACAGCTCTTCTGGCATACAGTCATGGCAAAGATCAGCTGTAGGTAAGTTATGACTTCTGCAGCCTGATACAGCAGCTGGTGGGTGGTTTTTTCTTGGTTTCCTGAAGAGACAAGACTTCCAACCATTCTGTGTGAGTTCGTCCACACCTTAACTGTTCAATCCATTGGCCAATTTCAGCCAGGTTTAGAAGATAGGCAGACATGTCAAAATTATTACACCTCCACAGGTGAAAGGTGAAAGTAGGCAGCCAGGCAGGGGAGAGAGGAAAAGACTGCAGAATGATCTCATTCCTTACCAGATAATCCACACTGATGAAAGCCACCATGCGATAAATCATATCAATCTTATTGATAATACTTGAATAAACAATATCTTGGTAATAAGACAGCCATACAGGTTTTAATGGAGAAAATGGGCTTCATACCCATTAGACTATAGGTTAGCTCAAATAATGGCTTACATTAGAAATAAAGACATGAAGAGTAACTACAAAATATTGCTATACATTTCTATACTGTAACCTTGCCACCATGAATTAAATGCTTCAGTAGGTTTGTGAAAACATTTAAAGATGATTTAATTCAGGAAGGCACGATGTGGTTTTACCACAGCTGAAGGTAAGACTCTTCCCTAGTCTCATGCTAGATGTTTTTCCTTCTTAGAGTTACTGATATGCTGTGTTCAGAGCTTGCTTTTCTACGTAGTTACCTATGAGTCTTTCTCATTGAGGACTTCATGTGGGCAAGATGTAATTTAATGGCAATTAGACACAGATGAGCCCCTTT
Organism: Gorsachius magnificus; assembly: GCA_034008185.1. Taxonomy (NCBI): domain Eukaryota; kingdom Metazoa; phylum Chordata; class Aves; order Pelecaniformes; family Ardeidae; genus Gorsachius; species Gorsachius magnificus. Next base: position 19,416,006 of record CM067089.1, on the reverse strand, counting down.
TTTTACTTTAAGTATCAGTCTTTTGCTGAAGACTGATAACAACAAACCTTCAATTCACAATAACTACTTAGAACTTACAGGGGTTTGTTTGTTTTTAACTGAAATGTAAGAAATAGAAAATTTGGCTTTTGCACTAAGGAATAAAAACTAATTGACACAGCACAATTTGAAGTGTTTGGCTTATATTAGAACTAGAAATGTTAAACAGAAATTCAGTGAGGCAGTTTCTTTAGGACCAAGTGCTGAAGCTCTAGTAGGTGTGAATTACAGAGATTGCATTTGAAGAGAACACAAGACACTAAAAGTTTCTTCTTATGTATGTAGAAAGTTTACAAAACAACTGTGCACACTGCAATGCCTACCTACCAGTTCAGGCTCTGGTTTTCTGTAAAGTGGGAATTCTGTAAAGTTCTTCTAAGGGGATGGTCTAGGAAACCCATGCTTTAAATGGAAGTGTAATGTGTCTCTCAAACCTGCCAGAGTTCTACAAGTAGAAGAGCTAGAAAGGCTGATTTTTGTGTGTATGGGGCAATGCTTGGATTCGGGACAGATGCAGCTCCAGCTGTGGCTATTTGCCCACATCTCTAGGGTGATGTAGATGATGGGATTTGGTAAGTGAAAATTAACTGGTATCAGGAAAAGTGTTTCAGGGCAGATCACTGGACTGAGTAAGAGTATGGGATAGGCAGATTACTTTATAGGATCTCATACAAGCAGCAGTCACAAAAAAGAATGAAGCCTATTAAATCTCATGTCAGAACAAAAGGATTTACCAACTTCTGCCAACAATGATGGCAGTAACTTTAGGAAATCTTTAAGTCCAAACAGTGGTGCACAGGACTTTGAAGGTTAGTAAGAATAGGCGATTAGTTAGAGGTGCTTGATTTGTATAAATATTGGGGTTTGCTCACAGAGAAATTGTACTTTAAGGAGTTCTGTGTTATGTGAAACATGTTTGAAACACTAAATGAAGCAAGTGCCATATCTCTGCTAAAGATATTCGTCCTCCTCTGTCCCATGGCTTGGAAGGCATGGAATAGTATAGACTGAATTCTTTTCTAGGCTCAGTTTTACTTTTAGCTTCTTCAGTAGAACCACTGTTTTGAATCAGCATCATGAAATGACATGACCTTTTACCATTGCTTCTGGCAATTTATCAGTGGCAAGAGGTAGAACACTATTATTACTGCTAAGGGTTAGTGGTAACAATAAATATGTTGTTATTATTCAAGACCAGGTTGGACGGGGCTCTGAGCAACCTGATCTAGTTAGCGGTGTCTCTGCTCACTGCAGGGGGGTTGGACTAGATGACCTCTAGGGGTCCCTTCCAACCCCAAACATTCTATGATTCTATGATTAGTATAAACAATCCCAAACCTCAGCTCTAAATCTGAACTTTGCCAAAGACAAGAAAACTGTTGGTAGATGCGATTTGTTCAATTGATCTTGTGGGGAAGAAATATTTTGCTATTTTCTTTTTTTTTTTTAATTTCAATATTCTTTTTGTTTAATCAATAAATTTCTGGATCAAACCAGTAACAAAACATAGATAAAAAAACAGCTCAGCTGCCTTAAAGTGCAGCTTATTTAGAGATGAAGGTGTGATTTCAGAGTCTTTCTGTTTGCATATTTTAAAGTGGAAAAACATATAAAAGCTGAAAAAGTCCCTTTCCCACCCCAAGACAAAAAAAGACATTCCTCACTAATTTCTGGAGGCAAATTCGGGGCCTTGTAGCAGACAGAGAGTAAGCAAGGCTCTGCTAATGCTAATGGACTCTCAGCAGAATTATTTACTGAGGTAAATTCATTAAAGATGTGAGGGTTCACAGGTGTCTCTGCAGGGGTAGGTTGACGCCTGAGAAGTTGCTCAGGCATTGGTGATGAGGTCTGGCCAGGGAGATATTAAGGACAGCTGAAGGCATCAGCTAGATAGATCCTCTGGGCCTGGAGAGAAGGGAGGTGACTTGATCTGGCCTACAGTGCAACTTCAGTCCTCTGCTAGGTAAAAGCTGGGTGCTTATTTTCTTCTTTATTTTTTTTTTTTTAAATTATCTTTTTCTCTCATGTTTAATATTTTTCCTCCACTGTAAAGTGCTTCTGCTGTTTGTCTGAGAGGTTGTTGAAGGGACTTCTGATAGAGGCTTTATCTTCTGTGGTGCAGAAAAAGATAAAAATACCACAGATTTTTCAGCTTCTATGATCTTTATTTAGCCTGTATTTTGTAAAACTTTATTTTACTTCAAAGAGTGCTCTGCTTACATAAGAACTCAAGTGAGTGGTTTTAAAGAACAGTTATTTCTGCGACAGAGGAAAAGACCTAATGCTTTTCCTAGCACGCCAGGCTGTGTGTTCAGTGCCGTGGAAGTGAATACTTGACGGAAGAACCCCATTTGTGTTCATCTTCAGTCTTTCATGAGTGCAATATGTTGGTTTTATCTGTATTTCAGCAAGCAGACTTTTAAATAAATGTGTAGGTAAATGCGGTGCTGCTAAGACATAAAAGAATATGAACTTAACCAAATATTAAACCAAACTCTGTTTTGCTTTTTTTCTGCATAATTGTAAGTGAAAACCAATTGTGGGTTGCTCCAAATAAAATTTGGGAATGCTGTATTTTCATGTGAAAAATGTGATGGTTTTGCAGCCTCATTCTCAGGTTGTATAGTTGTTTCCCCACCCCTGATAACGGCAGTGTTTCTATTCAGAACACTGGGAGGCTTAAAGGATTAGTTCTATATTATTTAAAATTTCTGTCTTGACTATAAAGGTAAAAATCAAGTCATGTGATATGTGACAACATGTATTCCATACATATCCTTTAACTCTAAAACTATGAGGCTCAGCCACGATCAGATTGATGTGCAGGTCACCATTTGTGTGATGGTGAGTAGCGCCTGTTAGTTTTTGGGTATACTGCACAGATTTTTGCTTTTATCTGTAATACTGCTGGTGAAGGTGGCATAAAATAATAACTTTTTTTTTTATAGTTGTGCCCATGTTCCAGAGGGCTCGAATGCAGAAGCCGGAAGGAGAGCATAGGGGTAGGCAGGCTGGCCTGATGTTGTGCAGGTGGCCCAGGTGAGGCCAAGCAATGGGCTGCTTATGTCAAAGGTGACCTTGAGGTCACCTGAAGCTCTTTGTGGCGAATTTGAGCAGACAAATGACTTGTGTGTTTGCTCTTGTATGAAGACTGGCTTAGAATAACAAAATGTATGGATACACTTGAATCCAGTGTTTTGCTTTGGGAGAAATGTGCTTGAAACAATCGCATGAAGTGTAAATGATTTTGGGGGAATTGGAGGATCCGTAGGTGACTTGGAGTGTGGCTTTCTGTTAAGATTTGTGTCAAACCTGTTTAATTTTGCAGTTTGTTTGACTCTTACTGCAAGCAGCCTGAGAGGGGCAGTAACAACACTTTTTCCTTAAAATGAGACAGTCTGAAACACCAAGTTGTTAGCTGAAATACGTGAGGCTTGCATGAAGGGTATGAATCCACTGCCACCTGTCTCACAAAGTGTTGTAAGAACTTAATCGCAAAAGTACTAGCAGCTAAGAGCTGGAATTAAAACTGTGGCTGGGGAGGAAGGACAGCTCTGCCTGTAAGTCAGCCACGATTGCTTTCTGTAGGTCTGGTTTGTGTCAGTAGGAGCCCTGCCAGGGCAAAATCAGGTGTTTCTATTCAGACTGAACTTCATTAGCTGTGTTTCCCTCATGACACCATGTGGATGGTACTTTCAGCAGATGGCTAAAGCAAAACCTGTCTGAGATAAAGTGATACAAAAGGAAACACAGCCAAGAGCTGCAGCATCTGTTTTGTGAAATACCCGCCTTCCTGCAGGGGGACAGAGCTGGATCTGACAGAAGGAGGTTTTTGCCTGCAGGTTGTTTCTACCTACACATGTGTGCAAAAGGCTTTGTTTGACTGGATGTGCCCTAATTCTGTCACTAAGTGTAGTAAAGGTCATTTGGTAGAAACTTGTATTTATTCATGATATCAGTTTCAGCAAGAATCAAACAACTGAAAATCCTGAAGTGTTCAGGGACTTACCCAACTTTATCTGTGCTGTCTGAAGCTTGCGGTACATGCAGATGATCCTGTTTGCATGTGGTGTAACTGTGCTGCCGGACTGGTTGGGGTGGTGTGGCAGTGCTGTGAGACTCGGATAAAACAAGATGCTTCAGGTTCTCAGTGGTTTTTTGCTTGTGTGCTTTGTGCCTGAGGGGACGCAGTATGTCTTAAGCACTGGTTGCACGTCCTCACTGCTGAGATGTGTAAGTGAGCCTCCCATAGATCTTCTTCAGTGGTTAAAGTGGAGCTCAGTAAGATCCAGATGTAATGAAGGGCATTGGGAAGCTTTAGTGTACAGTGGGCCGATGGCATTGTGGGAATCAATATGATTGTGAAGCTTATTGTAGGGGGGCTTATCTCCATGGGTAGAGGGAGGTTGGAAATGGAAATGATCTTGGACACTGCTTGGAGAGGCCAGAGTTAAGAGAAGGAAACGCAGTTTTTCTACCTGAGTACTGCTTAACGTAGCATCCTGGAACACTACTAAACATCACTTGGCAGCCTTAAGTTTTAGTTAATAAAGCTTTTTATCTAAACATTTTGGGGAAAAGGTGCTTTAAAGGGGAGATCTTATAAGAAAACACATCCAGTAAATCACTTCTGTGTATGAGGTTAAAATGCAACTATGACGATGTTGTGATTTCCCACCTTGCTCATGCACACTCCCACCTTTAATGGAAGTGGCTGACACCATCTCTCCTCTGTGTTCTGACAATAATACAGTCTTATATGATGGCTATGCTGAACTGTAACGGGCTTGGTTATGCCTGGCTGGTCCCAAGTGCTGCCTGCTAATTCTCAAGGGCTGGAGAATTTTATATGTGAGCACAAATCATTTTGGGTGCAGATGCAGCTCAAGAGTTGGATGTTTGTCTGTATAGACATAGTTTGTGTCTCTGAAATGCTAACAGATTGCCCAAGTTGAAGAACTGAATTTTCTTTGGAAGTAACTGTGGAGCCTGGTGATTTGACAGAACTCTTCAAGGCAGCCATGGCTTGTCCTTAGGCTGGGGGATGAAGCTGAGTAGCAGAGCAGATGAAGGTTAGGAAAGGCTCCAAGTGTCTGTCTTCAGGTGTTGTGTGTTGGTTGTTCAGCTGATGCAGAGCAGGGAGGGGAGAGGATGGCAGATGGGTACTGGTAGCACCAGGCTCATGCTTCCTTGCGTGTAGGTGTTTGGTCATAGAACTAGGGAAAGCTGTTACTCCCTACCTCCCCTCTCCACCCTTTATCAAGTCTCTCTTTCCCTCTGATATGCTATGAAAACCAATCTTAAAGTTACCAGTTTGTCCCCAAGCAGAACTCTTACTGTTGGGGCCAGTGGTGTTTTAACAGTTGACACGTTAAGAGAGGAAAATAATTAAAGATTTCAAGAGAATGAACAACCTGGTGAGGAAGGGCTTCCTAAACCTTACACTAAAAAAAAAACCCCACCAATAAATTAGATAAGTCATTGGTCAACAACCAGCAAACCATGGAACAAGGCTATTGGAAAATGATTACAAGCCAATTTCCAAACCATAATTTGCACTTGGGTAACAAAAAGCAAGGCTTCTTTTCAAGGAGATAAAAAGGACTGGTGTGCCAACTCTTCATAATGGCAAAATAAAACCAGTTCATAGCAACTGGGTGAAGATTTCAATAGTCTCTAATTTGAATGTTATGAATAATTAAAGTTTAGAAGTACAATGAAATTGATTATCCTGGATTTAGGATGTGTACAGTGATTATCCAAATGGGCTGATATCACCAGCACAACTATGAGCCAAGTTTTTAATCCACTTTTAATACACTTATGGAATTAGCTGCTATTTTCCACATAATTTGGGAGACTTTTCTATAAATGTATGCGGTCAATTCCTTTCTCTTGCCCTGCTCTGAAATCCCATGACACTGTCCTGTTCACGTGCTCTTCAGGGTCACAAGGTATTGCTTAAGGCCAGGATGGAAACTAAATAGTATTTTTCTGTCACCTGTTAATTTTGCCTATTTCTTGATTACGTGTCCATGACAAGACAGCTGTCCTTACTGAACCTCACTGACTAATTCACCAAACTTACTGAAGAATTACGTCCTCAGTATGTTCCATGATCCAATTAACTCAGTCACTCTTGTTCCTTGAGAAAATGATAGTCTGACTAATTCCTTTGTTTTTCTTGAGGTTTTACAAGTAATTTAACATCTTGTAAAGATTAATGTCTCAAAAATGTCATTTTGTTTTTTGCTCCAATCTGATAACTGTTCTTTTCATTTTGCAGCAAGAGCGAATTAGTGAATTCCAATTAATGAAGTAATCTGTCTTCCTGGGTACAAATTTGCCTTTGAGCACTTTCTTTTTAAGCTGAAAGGTTTTAACTGTAGTAAATATTACTGTTGACGGAAACTGAATCCCATTGTATCATTTCTCTGCTGACGGTACTCTGTTACACAAGTTACAAGAGGTGGTTCATTTGGCCATTCCATTAACTCTGAAATATTTCAGTGCAGATCCCATTGGATTTAGAAACTGAATAGTTCTTGTCACTCTGTCTTGGATGCTCTTAACAGATTTTCATGATGCAGTAATCTTAGTTCTTGGTTTGTGTTTGCTTTCAGAGAAATCTAAAATGCCAAGATGTCTAATACTCATGAACTGGCTTTAGTTATCCAAGACACAAATTGTGCAGATGTTACTCCCTGCATTGAAATAATTTCAGTGACAATTTTGGCCTAGGCATTAACTTCAGATGCTTTAAAGTTGTTGTCATTCTCAATTTGTGAAACAATATCTCATTTTTTAATGCACATTTTTTGTGTATAAAATCTGACCCTTGCCCCTTAAGATAATAGTTATGCATATATACATTATGGCTTCCATTAAAGAGACTTGAATAATTTCTGAAAACCCTCAGTTATTTTTCTGTCACTTTACATGGATGAAAACCTAAACAGAAAAAGAAGCAGATGTTGCCTAGGTAACTGCAGCATTCACAGCTCTGATTCTAAATTATATCTGACCTTACTGTTGCTACATATTTATTTATACTTCTAATTGACTATTAATATCAGCATTTATGGGTTGGGGGTTTTTGTGTGTGTATTTTGGGGTTTTTTCTTTCCTTTTTCTTTTAACATCAAAGTTAGCCTGATCTCTCTGACTATGTCCTGTTATCTCCTCTTCACCTGGACACCCGTATACGTAACTTTGGATGACAGGAGTGCTAGTATGACTGATGGGCTAAAGAAAGGTGTCTTCAAGTGTGCTGGTGGGGTTGAAGTAGAAACATTGTCACTTTAACTTTCTGTATACTGATATGTGTATTTACTACACATATGGCTTTGCTGGGGATTGTTAGCAAGAGAATGAAGCAGGTGCTTTTTAAAAAATATTCTTACTAAACATGAAAGTAATCTAATTAAGCTTAGGAAATGGAATTATATTGATTGCATTTCCTCTTGGGATGAAGTTGCTCAGATCCATATCAATAACTCCTTTCTTGACTCTCTCTGTCTGCAAATCAGTACTACATAAGAGCACTCATTTTTCATCTCAAGTACTATTACCATTTGCATTATAGATGGAGAAAAAGCTATAAAGTTTATCAGCTGTGTGATGTACAGGGAGCTAGAAGAAGGCTGAGTGGTTGGTAATAGCCAGGCAGTAAAGATCTGAAACAGAGCAAGTCTGAAACTTTTTCTGAATGAGGAAGAACACTCAATGCGCCATCACTGGGGTGTAGAGGATCACCTTGTTTCTCCTGCTTGTGTATTGCTGGTATTTTCTGGTCCTCTGCCACATCACGGAAGATGGCAAATGTGTGTTAGCCTGCTGAAGAACTTGTAGAAGCATGAGGCGAGAGAAGTCACTGCTCGCAGAAAGGGCTTGGTGCTCTGGTCTGGTGTGTAGGCGCAACAGGCGGCTGGGTCTGGGAGGCGGGGGAAAAGCTCTGCCAGGGCTGCTGCTAAGGCTTTGGTTACTTGAGCTATTTCAGCCAAACTTTGTTTCCTCAGCAAAAATCTCATATTGAAAGTGAGCAGGCAAACGTGTTTCAGGGAGACTTTCACTGAAGTGAAAGTAAATAACTGCTACTGTACTTTTAGAGTGCTGTCGCTGCTCAGGCGCAGGGAGTAGGACAGCCTGCTAATGTAGAGGGTGTCTATATACATTTTTTATAACCCGTCAAGTTTCATAATTTGAATGTATAAATCATTCAGCAGAAGTTGTTATATTTGTGCTTGAAATGTTGGTAATGTATGTTTTCATAATGTTCCCTGGATATTGCTGATTGAAGAGCACTAATCTTTCTCTGTGATCCCTTTGCTTATATCCTGTAAGCTGCCTATTTAGAACCACTCAGGCCTGCTTTGTCACTACCTAAAGAGCATCCCATCACTTTACTATGTCTGTGTATGTCACAGCTAATACTGAGGGGGGAAAAAGTCTATCATCTGTTGCAGTCATGTGTGTCTCTGAAATATAGTGAGGTTTCAATAGCTACAAAACAGTGGAGGATCCACCAGTGTGATTCTACACCCCCCCACACACACCCCTTTTGCAGCAGCACTGGGCTTTTCTGCCAAGAGACCAGGGCCGCTACCTTTTGAGGTGCGACAGCTCTGTAATGCCCTGAAAACTTTCTCATTAAACATCTGTGTCTCCCCTAAAATTGAACTCTCAAAACTGACAGATCAGAGTTTTTATTAGCTCTGCAAGTCAGGCAACAGCTGCAGTTTTTCTTTGTGCCCTCTTCATCCTAATCAGGGCTATGGTGCCTGGTGAATTCTGTGTAAGCAATGCTGCTGACCTGTACTTCATTTACACTAATATTAAGTAATAATATCTAGTAAAACTAAACTTACCACCTTGTATTCAGTATATAATATGACTTTAACCTATTATGAAAAAAAATCATAATTTGGGGTGTTTCATGAAAACTGCTGAAGTAAAAAATAAGTCCAAGTAGAACTGGGAGCATGGCTGTAATAGTTGGCAGGTTTGCACAAGAGTAGCTTATGAAATGACTTCTCTAATGTTAACTTAACCATCACAGAACTTCAACTGGGTCTTATTTGAGAAGCTTTTTTTTTTTTTCAATTGTAAACTAAGTGGACTTTTGGTCTTATCAAAATGAGTGAGGAAATAAGATCCTTCCTTTTCCTTTCATGCCAAAACCAGCTCCACCCCTGTGTTCTTGGGGACTTCTGCTTGAGGTCTCCTGTAGATCAGGAGAAAGTAATGGGATGGTAAAGAGCAAAGGAGCTGAAGGGCTGGGACTGTACAGCTAGGTAAAATGATGACCTCATGGCACCTGTTGGTGTCCAGAGCTCACTTTGTTGGATGTCCCTCTCCCTAGTATCATGCCCTGATATTTTCAGGCATTCTTAAACCTGGGACCCTTGTATGTGTGAAGAAATACTTCTTTGCCTGCCAGTAGCAAGCACAAGGTGTAATCTTACAAGCCTTTGGGCTCTAGACACCTCCTATCAGAGGGACTCTGTAGTGGTATCCATCCTCTCCTCCTCTGGAGGGTGCTCCCTACAACTGTAGAACAGTAGCTAGACTCATGCCAATTCAGTGGCTTACTATCATAACTCTGGATTTTAGCCCTGTTGAGTAAGTGCATCTCCCTCAGCCAAGTAATATCTATTTATAACATGACAGTTCACTTTCCTCTTGGCCCAGAATTTCTATTCTGACTTCTCCAGTTTATACCAGTTTTTGCTGTATTGTGCATTATTCACGATCCTGTGTTTAATCAGTCTGAATATAGCATTTAAAATCCATGGTCTCGTTGCCATGAGAAGGGATAGTCCCAGTGATGAGATGGAGGTTATCTATTGGTCTGTCTCAAGTCTTGGTTGATCTCTTACAGGCCATTTTCCATTCCAGCTGTGTAAATGATGAATTATTACTACTTTATGCTATTTAAATAGCAAATGAAACAACTTGTACCATGGTAAGATGGAACGCTGAGGGCCTGTCTCTTTTCTTCTGTAGTTACTTGTGCCTTTGTCATGCAAAAGGATTACTGCTGTTCACTTCACTCTGCAAGACCCACAGGCTGAAAACCACTGCAAATGCAGTTCTGACTCAGCCGGTAGCCTGCGGTTTGAGCAGGTTGGTAGGTTTGGATGTTTCTTGCTGAGCTTTGTTCTCAGCTTCTCTGAGAAAGAAGTGAACAAAGAATGAAACCAAAAAAATCCTCCCCAAATCTCCCTTACCTCAGAGTAATTCTGTCCACCGCAGTGCCCCTGTTGAATGTTCTACAGTGCTGCTAATTGCCCTTCAAGAGACTATGGTGATACGATGCTGTGAGACCAGAAGGTCATACTCGCGTGCAGAAATGTCAGCGTTTTGCCACTTTGTTAATGTTTTCCACTCTTAACCTCGCCAGAAATTTTCACCACCTCTGCTTCATTTTTGTGTAGGAGATGATAACATGAAGAGCCAACTTGCATACTGATTACCGTCATGTGTGAATACTCCTTTATTTTGTTCTTTTAGCTTATTCTAAAGTACTTTTTAAAGGGGCTTTGAGACTCAATAAATAAGTCGTAAAAACACCACAGTACAGAAACTTCCATGGTTGTACACATCTATAAAGGGTAGCATTAAAAATAGTTGTTGTCTGGTACTTATTTTTAATAAGTTATAAAGTATCAATTCCAGTGAGATCTAAGGCATTTGTCATATTGCTGTTTCAGACTCGCTTTCTTTTCAGCTCCCTCCTACGCATCTCATTATTTTAAATCTTAAATCCTTGCAATAAGAGTTAACTCTTTGATGTGGCTCTATCACTTCAAGGAAAAATAGACCATAGGCCATAAAAACTGGAAAACAACTGCAAAATGACTCAGTAGAAGAACACTATCAAAGATGAGTAAAGTACTAGTGCCAAGCCTGCATAAGGAGTCACTCCAAGATAGTAGGAAGTTATTATGGAAGTCTTTCTCTTTTTTTCACTTTCTTCTTTAATTTATTTGGAGTAGACAAGCCCAGAGCCAGCTGTCTCTGTCTGGTCGAATTGTAATGTAAACAGGTATGAGCCAATGTGTTAATAAGGAGAAAAAAAAAAAAAAAACCAACCCTTTTTGGTGTAGTGGTTAAACTTCTAGCTAACTCCCCACAGAAATTAAGGGGGATGGTATGCCTCTGGGTGCTACTCAGGGTTGAGGGGAATGAAGTTTCTGTTGTGGAGAAATGGATAAATTTTTTCCAAGCTTATGACAGATATTAAGGCAAAGTATTTTATTGACTTTTTTAGTTCCAGAGACAGTTAAAAATATATATTTGTCACCCTTCCTTCAGCAAATGTAGTATTTGTAAAACTCCTGAAAGGTGGAAATGGTAATACAATTGCCACCCGGGGGGAAGCAGCACAGAAAGGGGCAGAGGTGGGGGGGAAGAGCCATTTCACCCTTAACTTTTAAACACTGGGGTCATGACTCATGTTATGGGCAATTACTTAAAAGAAAACAAAACACCTTTGTACCTATTTTTTTAATTTAAAAAAAGTGCCCTAATTGACTAGTTGTTGCTTTTTTTAACCCTCAATATCCCTCATGTCTCGTTGGAATGGTTTACAATTAAGCAGTCATGCAGTCTAGTAGCCGTGTTCACGCAGAGCTAATGAAGCTGGCTGTGAAGCTGGTACCTGCGATGTGAGTTACTGTTGTGATGGCCTATGTTATCACAACATGACATCATTTGCTAGCATCCCTCAAGTGTTAATGAGCTATGGTGAGTTTAGGCCAGGCTGTAGAAGTGATGTGGAAACAAGCTTACACGTAAACCATGACTTAAATCCTAATGTTAAAGTATTGGAGATTGTTAATACTCTGAAACATACTCTGACTGTGGTCACTTCTCATCTCTACCACTGCCAGCTCTTCATATGTCTGCTTTCTTGTCTATCTGAATGATGATGATCTGTCTTACAGTTTCATCTCTCTGCTTCTATTTTCATAGTTTCCTTTCCCTTTCAGAGTTTCCTTTCCCTTCCCAGTTGCTGGGTTCAGTCATCTGCTGTTCCACCTATCTCCTCCTGCTCCCTTTCCTCTGTCTCGCGGTGGAGCAGCTTTTGTGCTACTTGGGACAAAGCAAGCTGCTGTTATTTTTGCCATTGCTAGCACCCTCTTGCTGCACTCTGGTAGCTCTGACCTGGGGAATATTTACCTGGATGGTTAGGTTTATGGTTCCTTGGAAACAATAGTTGACAACTCGGAAGAATGTGACGAACTTTGTCATTTCACCTTCTCAGCTTTATTTGAAGTAGGCCTGGAAATGCCTACTTTCAGGAGGCAGTGAAATGAAGATGATTTCTGCTCTAATCCTTTGCTGCTTTTTCTCCTGATTTTGGTTGACTGTATTAATTAAATAGCCCGATAACTGGAGAGTTCCCTGAAGAATCTACTAATAGTGAGTGTCAAACCCCAAAACTTTAAGTCTTGCTTTAAAACTCTTTCTGCCTTCAGCCTCTGTGATCCATATAACAAGAGACCAAAGGTGTCTGAAGTTACTCGCCCTGAAGAAATTATTGATAGGGTTGTGGCTGCTGTTGTAGTCTCCCTACAGTGGATTTACGCCTTCCTCTGTGCTCTTAAAAGACATCTTTCTACCTGTGTTTTTGTTATTAGCTTTCTTTTCCCTCAGTCCTTCATGAATAGAGGGTGATGCCATCCATATTCCACGGGGTATAGAAAACTGGGCCTGCTGTCAGTAGAGGATAGAGCCTATAGTGCATCTTCTACAGGGGTGAGCCCTGCTGAGTCAGTAAACGCAAGCATGCGTGGCTATTGATGGCAGTAGTAAAGGCATCTCTCTGGGTTGTTTCTCATTCTCTGAACCAGCGGCTATTGAAAAGCAGTGGGTCTCAACGCTGTAAAGGAAAAGCTTGCAGCTTTATAGATTACATATATAAAGCTGTAACTTATTGCCTCCCGAAATAGTTTTCAAACTAACTGTAATGCCATCCTGCTCTGAATAGCTATTTTGACACAAGACTCTTATGATTGTTTTGCCTTTAGCTCTGATGAATTTTTTAAACGCTTGATGCTAAAATATAATGACACATTTTCTACCTCAGATATCTTGGTGTCAGATTAGTACAACTGTCTGCATGCACCCTCTGATTAGTTAAACCTGATGGCTCAGACTGTTTTAGCAAATGAAGTCACTCCTTTGTAATGGAACAGGAAATGCACTTAGGATTTTCATTAACTGTGTTATCAGATGAGAGCTTAATGGTCAAGAGTTGGGAGGTGGAAAAAGATAATGTTATGCTTGTCATTGTCTTGACAAATATTCCTTGCCAAATGCTTCTCTGCTTCCTATCTGGAGTTATGAAGACAAACACAGAATATTTCTGTTGCTGAAAATAACCAGTGAAATACAATAGATCTGCACAGCTGAGCTGAACAAATGGTTCAGCAATTGTATCCCTTCCAAGCATGCAGAAAACTGCTTTGGAAACATATTGGGAAAATGAGTCAAATCTGTATAAAGAATTTGAAGAAAAAAGAAAGGGGATTGTAGCCTACAGGCTTTTTTCTGAGACTTGACTCACTGGTGCCCAGAAAGCTTGGTTCTATGCAGTGGTACGTTTTTCCACCTTTGGATGTGAAGACTATTATACTTGTTTGGCATGGATGTATTTTTTTGGTGGGTGGAGTATTGTGGGGTTTGGTGTAGTGTTTTTTTGTTTGTGGTTTTCTGGGGTTGGGCTTTTTGTGTGTGTGGTGGGGCTTGGTTTTTTTTTGGTTGTGGTTTTTTTGTTTGTGGGTGGGTGTGTTTTTTGTGGGTGTGTGGTGGTGTTTTGTTTTTTTTACAAAACTACTCTCCAATTGTACCCACTGATGTCAGTGAAAAGACTGACTTAAACGGGACTGGATGCGGCCTTTGCTCTTTCCCTGTTTGAGAAAGGCTGCCCAAGTCTGTTATGCTTTGTAGTTCACAAAATGAAAATATGAAAAAGTTGTATCAGGCTTCCATCAAGACAAAATGACTTTAAGGAACAGCTTTGGCTCAAACACCATAGCATTTAAAATAGGTATAATCAGTACTAATACTGCTTAAAAACAAACAAACAAATCAGTTCACATGTAATATACCATAATATTGTATAGTTTAACTTATAATTTTAGGTGCTTTGCAAGTTTTAAACGCTTTCCAAGTCATTGGTCCAAGGCAAGAGCGTGAAAAACTGTAAAATGGCTGACATTAAACTTATATAAAATTATTAGGAGTAACTTTAAGAAATGTTCCATAAATGAAAAACAGAATGAACAGTTTTAACTTCAGAATCAACCTTTTCAGTCATATAGTACTGGGAAAAGTCTTACGTAATATTTCACCCTGGTTTGTAATAAGGCTCTCATTTATTCAAGCGAAGAATCATGAATGATGATGGATTATCTATTCACGGAGCAGAAGAAGGAAGGATCTTGCTGGATTAATTAGTAATTAAAGTTAACCTGTGTTGCCTAAAGATGAATTTATTCAAAGTGATTTTCTGCTCTGTTGGGATTTTCTCTAAGGAGATAGGACTGTAATATCAGCAAATATCACTTGCTGTTTTGTCTGGATGTCTGGTCTGGATATGCACTATTCCACTGGAAAATTATTCTTCCTTTTCTGGTTCAAATGCACTTTTTCTACTGTGTCTCACCATGAAATTAATTGATAACCACAAACTCTGTTACATAGGGCAATTATCAAGTGACTTTTTCAATTAAGTCAGATACAGCTGAGGCATTTGAACACCGTTCGTTTCTTACATATTTGATTGTGAAGAAATTGACTTTTTGTAGCTGTAGTCTTAGAGGATTTTGGCATGGATGTATATCAGACATTTTAAGGATACATAAATGTATATATTAAAAACAACAGCAACAAACCCCAAACCAATCAAACAAAACAACCTGATGCCAAACCAAACAGCAAAATAATAAACTCTGAAGGCTTGAGCAGAGTTTGTGCACTTTAGCAAGGTAATCCTGGGAGACTTTAGTTTATTAAAAGCAAGAGAGGCAAACTTTAGAGCTTTTGCAAATCTTATCTTTAGAATTATTTCTTTAGTTTGAAAAGTAGCTTATTACATGAGGGTTTTTTCTCTCTTGCTTACTTGATTTATATTCTAGCTTCAGTGTTTTCTGCATGAGAATGATGTGGTCTTTGCCCCTTACTCAGTTTTGTACGTGCATGTGAAGAGCAGTTAACCCCAGTTAAGTTATAAAACTTCCCTCCTTTGAAAAGGTAGATGTAGACAGTAACTTCATGTAGATAGCATCCCACTGGAACAGGAAGCGTCAAATGTAAAGAGTAATGTACCTACCAGGTAGGCAGAGCGAGTCTTATGTCCTCAGATGACTTTCTCCTGACTAGTCTGATAACAGCGTTATTTCCGAGGAACAGCTAACGCAGGCAAGCAGGTCTTGCTCACAGATGTGAAACTAGTTGGATTATTCCAGTCCCTTCACAGGGAGCTGTAGAATAGCAGGTTGATTGCAGGAAGAATTTTGTACTGTTCTCATTCAAGCTTTAAAATTGGCACAGAAAAGGCTATAATCACTGTTTCCATTCTCTAGCTCTTGTGTGCGTGTGTGGGTTTTAAATTTTAATTTTTTACTTTATTGTGTTTTTCTTCCCCTCAGCAAAGGCAACGACACAATATTCTGAGCTTCAGAACTTAGGTCAAAATATTCTTTCTCTCTTCTTAGGGCTATATGCTTATAACCTGTTTAGAACAGTTCTGCAGCTGTGAAGGTGAGAGGCAGACAGTACGTTTCCAATAAGAAAACAGTCTTGATGAGGGGAAAGACTTGTGAAAACTCTAGGAAAAATAATTGCTAGAGTGTTTTTAAACTGTTCAAACTAGGAACCTTTTGAAAACCAAGCTTATCAAGCAATCAGGATGCTGTGAGTGTGAGTATGACTTTGTAAGAGTCTCTCAGTGGCAGTTGAGCAGAGGTAGCATCTATGGAAGCAGATATGGAATGAGGTGAGATTAGTAGGAACTCTGGATCAGCTGAGATTTAGCTTCTCTATGCAAATGGGGTTTATATTCACTATTTGCAGTTTTGCAGCCCATATGTTTATGAGCTGAAGAATTGCCAAGAATTGAACGTTTCACCTTGGCTTCACTTTGTGTTTCCTCTTCTTTCTGTTTCCACTCAGTTGCACTCCCTTCCTATGACTCTCCTGTACCACCTTAGCCACATCTAGCCCTCAGAAAACTCTAGTTTTAAGTGTGCCGTTTTTCAGTGCACTTGTTACTCCACGTTCCTTTCTTCACATCGTATTTCTCCCACATGCTTGCACTGGGAGCATTTAGATCATCTGTTGTTCTGTCTGTGATGCCTAGCACTGTATCGTCCCATTTGTGGTTGATGCCTAGCCATGTTTAGAATAGAAATGAAGACTAATAGGAAAGAGGCAGCAAAAAATGTAGTTTCACTTGAATAGAAGAATACCTTAGAGAACTGCAGAAACAGCATAGATAAGACTATGTGAGAGGGCAAAAAAAATGTGTTAAAAGTATCTACATTTCTTTTTTTTCTTTACTATGCTTTACAAAATAAATGTATTCTTATGAACTTTCTATTTTCTAATACATTTTTTGTTGTTTTCCAATTTAAATTTGTGTGGTAGTGTACAAATATTTCAATTGAAATTACAAAAATAAAACCTCCCAATGGACTACTGCTTTTCAGTTTTGGACTTTGGCCTTACATAGCTGCAGATTATTTGTACTTTTGGTGGTAACTTTTTTTCCTGTTCTTCTACCCCAACTGTGGAGTGCTTAACATATCTTCAGGGTTGCACCTCTAAAATGTGTATGTTGAACCTGGAGAAAATCTGCTAAGAGCAAGGGCAGCCTCAGGTGTGAGCAAAACAAATGGGCACACAAAATAAGAGATGTTCATGGGTGTACATGTGCTTTGCCTGTTACTTTCTATTTTAAGCAGCAGTGGCCTCAGTTATTCAGGGCACCGTTTACTGAGCAATAGTGTCGGTCTGTTCCAGAGGCAGTGATCTTGATTCTTTTATAATTCACTGCTTTGGAGGGAAGCAGAGCGGGGATAGTTCATTAGACAATGAATATGCTTTTTTTTTTCTTTTTTTTGTCCCCCTCTGTAAAGGGGGAACTGCAAAAGGAAGCACAACAATAAACGAGGAAGATGGCCAGCTGGCCTTCACCAGTGCCCCAGACAAATTCAGCCTGGCCTTGAAGCCTGAAATAACCTGCTTGCCTATTGCCATTAGACTGGAACTCAAATGTGCATATTTATATTAAAAGTAGGTCAAGACCACAGTGAAGACAAGAGAGCAGTGCTTCTGGTTCCATAAATCTATTGAGTAGGCTTGTATTTCTGCTCAAATAATTTTGAAACTCTTAATCACACATTGATATTTTGAGATTTGTTGATGAATTTTTGCCTTGTTCCTTTTATTGTTTCTGTCATCAATTGTGGAATCCCAGACCATCGTGCGGACACCTCCCTGGAAATGTATGATATGAGTTGCAGACAATTTGTGATGTAGCTACAGCCTCCTTATGCAAGGTGCTATTCCTCAAGGGCCATTCCAACGTTTGACTGCTCAATGTGATAACAAGTTTTTCAGACTAGACACTTGAACCCCAAATTTCTCATACTCTTGACTCTTCCCCTGTCTTCTCAAGGATCAGACTACTTCACTGTGGAACCTTTACTTGCTTAGTTCATACCTTGTTTTCCATTTGGAGATTATACCAGAAATTGTTACGATACAGAGGTTATAGTATGGAAGGTGTGTTGTTCCACCTCACTGGCAGCAATGCTTTGACCCTGTACTGAGCCGAGTACGTACCACTGACTACATTCCATTTTTAGGGTGGAATTACAAGGCGGAATTTCTCATCTTGGTGTCTTTCAAGGCATCTTGATTTAGCAAGTAATACTAACTTTCTTTATGTGGGCACTTTTTTTGGACTGCAGAACACAGTCAAAGGGGTTGCCAGCTGGTGTTCCTCTTTCTTGCTTTGGGATCGTGTAGTATAATATTAGTGCTGTGGTATTGTTTGCCAACGGTGTCACTGTTGGTAAATCTTTTCAGAGGTGCCTGCATTGCCACAACTTCTGTTGTTTAACAGGTTGTCTTCAGAGAATATTTAAAAGCTGGTGGGGAAAATGACTGCAAATGTGACTGAGGTGTTAACGCTTCTGCTGGGAGCTAATCTGAAGCTATTGCTCTGGAAAATGTCTGTGGCACTGACTTTTTCCTTTTTTCTTCTTTCCAGATGCAAGCCAAAGCATCATTCTGTACACATTTTATTAACAGTTCTCTTATAAAGACATAAAAATGCCTTCACAGGGATGGACCTTGTTGTTGCTGTGGTAAACCATAGGCAAATTCTAAGAAAGGCCCAAACTTTCTTTCCTCCTTTGTTTCAGGAGTGCTGCAGTGCCCTATGCCAGGAAAGCACCTGCTGTCACACAAGTTGGCTTTTTCTATAAGTATTTGTAACAATTTCATTTTATCAGGCTATTTTAGTTATAGCTTCTCTGTTGGGAGAGTACAGATACCAAATGCATATGTTCTCTCAGCAGCTCAGTTGTGTGTAAAAAAAAAAAAAAAAAAAAAAAAAAAAAAAAAAAAAAAAAAAAAAAAAAAATTTAACTCTTACTGAGCTTTATTCAGCCTTTTTTCTACTGTTGGAATTACAGTTTCATATTTTTGGCTTGTGCCTGTTAGTAAGCTTTAATAGAAAGTCCCACTACTTGTTATATCAGTGGATGAATAAAGGCTGTGATAGAATGGTGATCTTGTACTGGGAGATGTGCAAACCTGTTTGTTAAATTAAAAAGAAAATAAATAAAAGTTGTATATCTTCTATTATATGAAACTGAGGGCTGAGATTTTGCTTGTATTTGAAATACACCAAGGAAACCTTCTCAGTAATTATTCTGCAATAGGTAGTTTCAGCCAAAACACTTATTCTGGGATAACTATTCTGATAAAATTCCAAGTGTAGACAAGTGTCAATAAACACAAATCTGTCATTTTGTTCACAATTAGCGTTCTGTTTGTGTTCTCAGCTGGCTTGGTTCTACATGTCATTCTTGGTGTCATCCAAAAAGGCTTTTTGCACTTAATTTGCCATGGCCTCAAGAAGACCTGCCAGGCAAAGTTTTCATAAACTTTCATCAATTTTTGGAAGGAAAAAGACTTAAATATTTATAATGAAACTAAAAACTAACAAAAAACTCAAACACGAACCAGTTCAGTGACAACTTCATTCCTCTTAGAATTCAGGTATGCTGTAAAAATTAAAGAAGCATCTGTGATTTAACTACCATGTAGCAAAATGCTTCTGAAAGGAAGGAATTTCTCCCACTTGGTGATCGTATAATGAGAACAGATGGTTGAGAGGGTTTTTAAAATCTCTCTTGCAACCAAAAATGGTCATCCCTTACTTCTGTGATTAATTTGTTCAGTGTTATATGCAGTATTTCAGATTGCTGAGAATGGAACCTTTTGTTATTCTTCTCAGTTTTTCCCTTAATTGGCTTTTCTTTACAGGCAGTGTATACCTTTCCCTTCTGAATTGTCTGCTAGAATATGGTGTCTTCTAACTGCTGTCTCCTACACCAACAGCAATGCTGTGGGAGGAAGTCCAGATGTGTTCCTCGCTAGCAGAAAAGGGGAGAGAAAGCTCTCACTTTCATAAAAATGCTTTGCTTAGAGGTTTTTTTTTCCTGTTCTTTCTCCACTTTATCTGTTGTTATCACTGAGGCGTCTGATGCAGATCAGTGATGTAGCTGTTGTCTCTGTCTTTCCACGCTTTAGCTCGCTTGTTGTTTTTTTTCATCTTCCTAGCTCTTTGTGAGATACCCCAAAAGGACTTAAGACAACAATTGGATAGTAGTTAGGATTGATTCTTTCCTTTCTACGCTGCTTTGTCCTTTCCCACCCACTTCATTTAGAATATGTGGACAAAAGCTTCACTCACAGTGAAAATCAGCAACTAAATTTTCATGACATAAAACAACTTTCGGGAGTTGCTTAGTGTCTCCCCTGTTGCTACTGCTGTAACCTGGCAAATGAGCTACTTCTTCTTTTCCTGCCTCTTTTTTTTTTTTTTCTTGGCAAAACAAAGACTGAAAGAGGATCTGTCTACTTCCCTTAAGAACAGCAGGTAGCAGGTCTAAGGGAGCGAGAAGAGCTAGTTAAGCTAGCCCGACTGCGTTGGCAGCAAGACAGCTGCATGACCAAAGCCAGGACAGAAATAAGTCATTTTTTGGATCCCAAAGGAATAAGACTTGGGCTTCCAGTGGGAGAGATGGTGCTGGTAGCAACCTGAAAGTTGGAGCTTGCCAGGTTTGTGACATGCAGAGGAGAGCTGTGAGGGGCTGCTGGCTGTAGGCTGTGGTGTGGGAGATGAAGTGTGTATAGATAGAGTGGTTTGAACTGGTGATACTGGGATATTTGATCTGGGTATGTATTTATTTCTTGGATAATGATCCATGTTTTCCACATACTTGGTTGTGTTTGTCAGTGTCCTACAAAATAGGATCCAGAAAAAACCCATGAAGCTTCTCCATCATTAGTATGAAAGCTTGCCTGGCTTTTTATGAACAAAAGCTACTTTACTCTGAATGTGGCTTTTTTAATTTCTAGGTAGAAGATACTCCCCTTCACCCTGCCTTCAAGCTGTAGACAGACTGTGTCCATTTAATTCTTTACTGACAACAAAGAAAAGACAGTAATTTTCTTTTTAAAATGCTTTTGTGCAAAACTAAAAGTGCCAAGAGCCCTTCACCCATCCTCTCTATCCTCTGCGTTTCTGAAGATTGCAGGGCTGGTTTTGTGCTTTGCTAATGCTGCAGTCACTTTGTCACATCCATCTCTGTTGCTTTGCCCAGGCTTAGGGTGATGCACATCCCCGATTCTGTTCCCACAACTGGTTCTCCTTGGTGTGCAATTCTGCTCTGTGGGTGCAGGGATTTATCCAGGTGAGCCCAGTGGCAATACGAAGGTCCATGAGAGCTGATGATAATGGTACTGTTAAACTACCAATTTATTTATTTATCTGTAACTTGGGTGATCACTAAAGGAAAGGGAGTCTACATGTCATCTTAAAGTTTTTCACAAATGCAAATTAAATGATAAATGTTATCTCCCTCCTATTAGGAGAATGGGTTCTTGCCAAAACACTGAGCAGTATTGCCAGTAACGTAGCTGGAATCTTTGCCTACTTATACTGTCGAGAGAACATCATCAAACTCTGCTATGTTCTGGACAATGTCAGTGGGTTTTTCTCTTTGAATATTGCAATAATTTCTGTGTGTTAGTGTTATCTCCCTCCCATTATGAGAATGGGTTCTTGCCCGTCGTGGTGGATACAGTTCTCCCTGCTACTTCCCTGGCGATGCTCCTGCAGATCTGGTGTATGTTTCTTGGTGCGCTTTGCTTAGGTAGTGTTCACCTGGCATGATCAGAACTTTTCTCAGGGAGATGATCAATATCCTTGCAAGCAGCAGGGAGCGTGGTGATAGATCAACAAGAGCACATTTACCAGAGCTGCGAAGCTCTTCAGCGCAGACTGTTTCTGCATCTCCTGATGCCTAGAGCTACTAGGAGCTCTCATTTTACTTCCATTTTACTTTGAACACTTGTCACTCCGCCTGCCGCTCCTTCAAAGCTATTGCTTTTCAAGAAGGAAAGAAGGTCATTTGGAAACAACGGTGCTTCTAGATTAACATGCTCTTCTTTTGACAGGAGCTGAGTCTAAGGACCTCAGAATCTGGCTGTGAGCAGAAGCAAGCATGAAGTGAAAATAAAACCTTTCAGATGCTTTCCAAACTGTGAATGTGTCACAACAGTTTCCAGCCCAAGCACGACAGTGTTTCACTTTAAACACAATCAGATAAAAGCTTTTACTGATCTTGGACAACGCTTTTTTTTAAACTTAGTTTAAAGGAAAGAAACAACTCTGCAATCATGACAAGAGAAAAAGCTCCAGAATCTTTGTTATTCAAGATAAATGTATGGATTTACTAAAATAGAGGGGGTTGGCAAAGCTGAATTCCAATCAAGACAGCAATCATAGTATATAGAGAGCACTGTTCAGGAAGCTGATTAGTCAATCAAAATGCAAATGATTTGCAATCTGCATAATATCTTGAAGTATTTGGTTTATGGATACTTTTAGCAGAGTTCTCCTAAAACATTCACTGTGTTTGCATTTGAAAGCGTATGGTTTGTAAAAGGGTTAGTGAACCAAAGCGGAGTGACGCGATTTGTCTGGTATAAGGCAAGCTGTTTCTTTGAGCCTTTGTACAGCCTCTGTGTGGATACAACTTCTTAGCTCACAGTCCTGTGCCTGTTCTCTCCCATAAAATTGTATTCACTGTACTCGGAGTCCTTGGCTCGCAGCTCTCCCATGAGACCTCAACAGACCCAGCTGGGTTCTCTTTCATTAGAGAAACCTCTCTGGGTCTTGTGAGTGGGGCTATGGGAATTAGCGACTTTATTTTCTTCCCCCCACCCCTAGAGCTGTTGTGGGGTGAAGAAAAAGAAATCAAAGGCAGTCACTCAAACCAGAGTTGAATCAATCTATTTTTGTGTCCTGAGCTGGTCTAAAAAAAACCAAACAGTTTTCATGATATGTGGAACAACTGATGTGGGTGCATTTGCAAGAAAAGATAACTAAGATTTATGTTCATAGTGTTGGAGGAACGGGCTGCTCTCCTGTGTAACAAAGCAGTAGTGAAGGTACCCACCTGGCACATGGAAGACTTGAAATCATGTCCTTCCACTGCCCAGGAAGATGCTCTAATCTCCTGTTAGAGCTGTCCCATCTTGTATAAAAGAATTAAATAGCTGATGAGATAGAATAAGAGAAGAATAGCTTTGCAGCCTGCCGGCAAGGATGCACTCTTGAGGTAGGACACAGGGCTTTTACTCTCTGCTCCATTTATTATTTAATGTTTTTTCTAGAGACCTTGGCTTGCATACAGAAAAAACCTTTTCATTAGATGAGACTCTGTAGGTTTGGGGAAGGTAAGCAAGCATAAAGGCAAAGCATTGATACTGAAAGGGGACTTTTCCAGGACACCTTACTGCGTCGCTGTGGTCAGGGCATTTCTAGGATGGGGAGCGTGTGGGACCAAATCCAGTCAAGCAGAGGAGGGAACTGAACTCCTACCTCTGTCCCTATGCATGGCTGCCCCAGTTGAGGGACTTTCAGTTACCTGGGGCTAGCGCTGCTACTCGTGGCCTCTTCAGAAAGAGCAACTCCATGTCTCTGGGAAACTTGCAACTGCAGCGATCAGTGCAAAAGTATGGGGAGCAAGGTATGTCTGCTCAAAATTGATCAATGCTTACTTGTCTGTGGAGCAAAAAAATTGGTCATATAAATATAGCTGTACCATTATAATCCCTTATGTTTTTCCCATTTGTTTTATCTCGCTGAATTAGGTATGGTTTGTCCCTGTGTTTTCTTCACAAGGGTTGCAATGGTAGGAGATGGGCACTTCCCTGTGGCTCTGCAAGGGTTTTCTCCTTGTGCCTGAAAGTCAGGGCTGTGCACAAAGCCCATTCATCTGTCTCACAGACCGGGTCTGTGCATCTCTGCAGCAGGCTTGTAGCAGGAGAGTGGGTTTATCGAGAAACAGACTGGATTGAGACCATCATTTACCTTTCTAGGGTTTATCTTGTGTGATTTTGGTTTGGTTTTTTTTTTTAAACTGCAGTTTAACTTTTTTAGTGGGCTGTGCCTCAGTACTTGTAAAACATGAGGCTAGTTACCTCCTGTGTGTATTGTGCTTTTGAGCACATTGGCTGAAAGTTAACAAAGAATAAAACTTCCCTGCTTAAGATGAGAGACACTTAACAACCCAGTCAGCCTGTCTCCAAGGGGCTCTATCTACTGTTGAATGCTCTCCCAAGTCCAGTGCATAGGCACCAAATGCTGTCCTTGACATCTGCTGTGTTGCTTACTAGGCAATAATTTAAGCTCTACATAAGCGCATATGTGTATATATAAAAAAAAGCAAAACATGAAAAATAATACAGACAATATGTTTCTTCTTCAAAAATACCTGTACCACCAGCTAATTTCAGCCCTTTCAGAAGTACCAGCTCTTCTTTATTCCACCCTGTTGTACAGATTACTGCTTGAAGGCTTTTGAAAATTGTTTCTCTCATGGTTCACTCACTACGTTTTCTCCTTTCTTACTAACAGGCAGTTTCCAAACTGCTGGAATCTTTTCCTACTTATACTGTCGAGAGAACATCATCAAACTCTGCTATGTTCTGGACAATGTCAGTGGTTTTCTCGCTTTGAATATTGCAATAATTTCTGTGTGCTAGTGGGGTGGGGAGAGGGGCTAAAAGAAGCTAAATGCCGGGGAAACTTATATAAATTCCACTAATGAACACTTGGCATTGTGAGTCGAATGCTGGCTCTGCCCAAGTCACTTGGGAATTTGCCATTGAGTTCTGTCAGGCTGGAATTTCTATGCCAATACTTGAAATTAAAAGAAATTTGTTTTAGCCTTTGTTTTGGCAAAGGATCTCTCTTTACAGAACTTCCTATTTTAAATTCTTCTCGTGAAGACTGGCAATTATTATTCTAAATATAACTAATTGCTTAAACAAATAGAAGACTCGGTCTATTGAGCAGATAAATGAGCATGAACATAACCATTTATTTGGACAGTGCCATCTAGTTGTTGTAAAACGTAGTGGGGTTTTCTTGTAAAATTAAATTACCATGGCAAATCACAGCTCTATAAAAAACCTTCAGTGTAATTTAAGGCTGTTTTCATCTATTATCCAAACAGTTATTTCTCTGAAAATAGACTATTTTGTCTGAAAAGAGACTATTAATGTAAAGCAATGACTGCCTTAATTAATGCAGTATGTGGAGCTGGCTATAACGTGATTTTTTTTTTTTTTAATTTTTTTCTTCCCCTGCAATACACTCCATTAGGAAGACTTTATTTACAATGTAAAAGGTAACCTATGAAAAGATCTAATGGCTTTCTGGTTTTACGAGAGCATCTCTCTACCTCTTCCTTCTAAATCTCCCCAGCCATCTCTTTTCACCATGGTTCTCACTGATAAAAATTTACCAAATCTAACTTCAAAAGTTCTGTACCCAGAACATCCAGGGTCAATAATCAATCTATAGTAACCCTTCAGATTTTTCATTCATACAGGAAGAGGTTGGGTATCAATAACTTCTAGGGAAGTTTTTAAGAATTTTAATGGTATTTCATGTTTCTTTAGGACTTGCCTTGCTATCTGCTTTATTTTTTATTTCAATATTGAGCAAATGTTTAATATAATATAATGACTGCTTTCTGCCCGAGACTGCAGTCTTCTCTGTTTTTAATAACTGAGTAACCTTGCTTGTCTTGAATATGATGCTAAAGAAGGTTTAGGAACATGAAAGCTACTTATTGGAAAAGTAAGCCCTGAGCTGGTGGAATAAATATTATAGGAAATGTCAATATTGGTAAATATATTGGAAGACTGAGGTCTCTAAACTTTCCCCTCCTGTTTATTTTCTATCATACCTATAACTGAATGAATGTTTTCTGAACATGCAGCTTATAGTTGAGAGCCTTTTTGTGACTTGTTAATTCACTGAGTGCTAGTCTGCAATAAATAGATGTCTATTTGGTAAGATCAGAGTGCACGCACCCCCTCTTTTTTTTTTTTTTTAGAGAATTCATGTTGTTCTTCTATAGAACCCTAAATCAAAAAAAGCAAACAAAAATCACCATTTATTCACCCCATTTCTCACAGAGGTCCTTCTTATTTCCTGCCTAAATTGCATGAAACATAATAGATCAAACAATTTTTTTTTTTCTTTGAGGGAAAGCTTCAGGTTAAAAAGATTCAGCAAGCACACCTAGTATTCAAGAGTTATTGAGCAGAATGATTTCTGGGATAATAGCTGCTTAACAGAAAACATCTTGCTCTTAAAATAAGCTCTCAGTGTAACACTACAGGGTCTCAGAGTAAAGGACCATATAGCTCCCTAGGGCTGTCTGTAAGAGCAGCCAGTAGTGGATGTGTTGGGTAGAGCGTCCTACAGTCATCAGCTTGCTTCCAGCAATTTGTAGAAGTTGTGATACGTGTATATGATACCAAGGATAGAATGCAGACCTGAAAGCGAGACCACTCATGAGATGGAGCACTTGCTTTTCACCCCAGTGATTTGATTTTTTTTATTTTTTTTTTCTTTCCAAAGGAATCTGAATCACAGTAACATGCCAGGGAGGAAAAACCATATGGTAAGAAATAACATCATGATGGTAGAGGTTGAAATACTCTTCCTTGCAAACAGTGCGAGCTCTGCGCTGCAGAGCGGTTGTGTATAAGAGGACAGGTAATCAGTCTTGGACTTGCAGTCTTAGACCCTGGGTTGCTCAAGGGCTGAAAAAAGAACTGTACCCAAGATATCTCGCTGAGAATCAGAGGGGAATGCAAGATGTCAGCAGGCAGCCTTACCTGAACCTTCTGAGGTGAGCTCTGTAGAAAAAGGTGTTACTGATTTGGCCAAGGGAATTGTTTGTGTACGATGTGAATGATGCTGGAAAAACATAATCATCCTCATTTTTAATTTCCCCTCCCTAGGGGAAAATCAGTAAATCATGATTAATATTGCTATGCTCACAAAAGTCCTACCGAAGCTGCAGGTATGCAGCCAAAACTTACTGCTATGGCTTTGGGTGGTTTGTTTGTACAAAGCATGGCTCCACCCATTAGTTTGTGTTCATCTCTGTCTAATTCTGCACTATTCCTGTCCCAGCAAAGAGCTGCCTCTATAATGCAATCCTGACCTGCGTGGCTCTGAAAGCTCGCATTCACAAGTATTTATCTTGTAGTGATGGTTCCTGGTGTCTAATTAAGCTGCACAGTCTGAGCTGAGATGTTCTGCAGGCTTTTGGAGGCCAGAATTTATAGGGGTGCTGGAAATAATCAGCTGGTCTGCAGTAAAGCTTGAAAAAGTAAGAGTAGTTTTACTAATAGTCTGGGGCAAAGACTCAGTGCACACAATTATTTTTAAGTATAGACAGTGCTTATTCAGTACAGATGGTCAGCAAATAGTTATGGTTTGAACTAAGTTACTTTGACTCCAGGATTGTTATTAGTGTATTCAAGTCCCTTCAGTGATTGGGATGGTGATTCTTCTTATATCACAGCATCCTTTAGATAAGGCATAAATCTTCAATGGCATTAAGAGTGTCATAAGGGTTGTTCTCTGTCTTACTAAAAAAATACAAAGTATAAATTACTTTGTGAATTAGGGGTAACCTAAGGCTGAAAAACCACCGTTTTCCTCACACATTGCGGAACTTGCCAGTTAAAACTAGTCACGTTGGAAATTTTCTTGTAGTCTTATGCAAAATTTGAATAGGAGGACAAAAAAAGGAAGCTATATCGTCAGCTGAGGCACATGCAGAGAAATCTAGTTGCCTTACCGGAACACTCGTAATAACAGCTGATTTTGCAGAGCATGTGGGTTCCACAGAGGCATCAGTTGACAAATTCTGAATCTGTTTTTGTATTTTTAGTTACGAATTGATTTATCCTACTGGGAAGTATGTTATGGTGATAACTTTTCATGTAGTTATTAAAAATACAGAATTGTCAAGCTGTTTTAGAGCAGATTTCAAAACTTGTCAGTAGGGTTTGTTAATTGTTGGTTATTGACACAAAGATTGCAAAGATGGGGAGGGATTCAGGGCAGGGTGTAACTTTTTGATGTATTATTATTTCCCAGATCTGATATTGACCAGAAGCATAATAATCCAGAATATATAATCCAGCCTGTGTGCCCCTGTTCCAATTTCAGAAGTGGCTTCTGTTTCTAAATCGTGCAGGTCGCTTTGAAAAATCTTATTTTCAATCAAGAATACGAAAATAATAACAATATACAAGGCCTTCCTTCGCCTGGGAGTCGAGGCTACTTCTAATCAGTCTAGATGAGAAGAGACAAAGAGTGTCTGGAAAAAGGAATGTTCAAAGTATGAATAATTCATTTCTTGTTTTAAATGAATGAGCATTCAGAGTTATATTTTAATTGACAAAATTTGTTTTCAATACAAGGCACTATGAATGGCTTGACAAAATTTGTAATTTGCCTGTATAATGCAATGTGAGCGAGACATGCAATTGAAGCTCAGCTTCCTGCTGGATCCCAGGTGACAGTGCTGTCAGCTGGCCCTCCAGATGGCACAGATCTCGAGATGACGACATGCTGGTTTATGAAGTGGAAAGTGTAATTACTGTGTTTAACAATGCATAATGTTGGATTTACTGTTGGTACTAGAGCTAGAGAAAGTTGGATAATACATCACTAAATCTCTCTCAGCAAAAGACAAAGGCTTCAATCCATGAAGAATGGCTTCAGTGTCATCCTTAAAAATTTTCAAGTGCCTTTCAAAAGCATTTTTTCTTTTTACTTCCTATCCATCAACATAAGAAATAATGCACTATGAACAGAAGCAAAGACTCTTGTCCATTCTCCAACCGGTTCATGGCTTGTTTACTACTGTCAGTTTTGAACACAACCATCTGAATGACCACCGAAAGAATAAAAATGACATGTGAATGTGCAGCATGATTGCATTTGAGGCACCTGCATAACTCCTTTGAAATATTAATTCTGAGGTACTGACAGAATGCGTCTCTGGTGACCCAAGACTGCAAACATGACCTATGACTCTACAACTAGCTTAGGTCATCCAAGAAACTTAATGCTTTTCTAATCTCTTTAGTGCTCTTGAAGTTCTTGATGTATTATCAAGTGATGCATTACTAAGACAGTAGTACAGTATTTTATAACTGCATATAATGCATATGCCTGCACACATATATATTTCCAACTCTTCCATTGAGCCGTTTGGTAAAAAAGCCAAGCATTCCTCTGAGACAGTTTATAAATTACTGTTATTAATAGTGTCATCATTGGTAAAGATTGGTCAGGTTACCACAAGTAAGAGTTGCTAGATTAAAATCACTAAAGATTTGCTTGGATTTTAAAAATCTTTAATCACAGTGCATGTTGTGTGTGTATATAAAATTACTGGGGAAAATATCTTGGTTGATGATATCATGTTACCTTACTTTGATATTTTGGACTTAAATAGAATAAGTATTGAGAATAATAATTCTCTGTCAAAGACAACAGTGACTAATGAAGAAACTGGTAAAGACAATATTGGCCAAAACCTCATGTGGCAACATCTCTTCAGTGCAAATGGAGGTGTATAAGCCAAGCTATTCTTAGTTCATGAATTTGCTATCAGTTGTTGCTTCTTGGACAAATTTTAAGGTAAATCCTTGCTACCATACAGTATGTAGGATTAGAAAAGTTGAATGTGCTTACATCTTCCTTCCCTCCAGAGAAAGGCAGACAGGTGCCTTCGTATTTAGTGGAGTAGAAGGAAGACAGGCAATAATTTAAATTTCCGTCTAGGTGATGAAAGCTCTGAACTGATGCTAATGTATGCTAAGTTAATGCAGCATGTTTGCTACGTTAATGACGAATGTGATGAACAATGATGAACATGATCGTGGAGATAGGTCCCAACAGCCAAGTGTCAGCCCTACTCACATCTTCAGATCTGCACTTGTGTGTTTTTCTGCAGTGGAAACAAGACATGGTGGGATAGAGAGTAACAGGACCAGCTTTGTGCCTAGAGGTGTATACAGGACTGATGTCGAAAATGCCAGTTCCAAATTGAATTATCCCCACTCAAGTTAAATATATTTAAAATAACTATAGCAATACAGGACTCAGCGATAAAATAGTTTCATTCAGGAAAAAAACCCTAGTATATTGAAAAAGTGCATTGTATTTCCCAAATGTTGTGTAGTTACTAACTTTGGTCTTGTTCTTCCAAGGTGTGATCCTCCTTGGACTAGCTGTCCTGGAGTCCAGAATACAGAGTAAGATTTTGAAAGTGACTCTTATAAGGAACTGTATTAATAACTAGGGTCAAAGTGATACTTCTCTTGTGTGTTTTTTTTTAAGCAGCTGTTAATTCATCGTTTTATTCCTAAAAATACTGCTTCATGTAACTTATAAGTAATAGATCTGTGTTAACCATTCTATTTTCAAGTGCCTGAACTCCTTATATTGACTTATCAAAACCATTCCTTTAACGGGAAAAGGAAGGCTGTAGGAAATGATTGAATTCCTGTGCCTTATTTTAGGCTGTTTGCTTGCACTCTGCTTATACTGTGTCTTCATACTAGAAAAATTTGCTTTGGTGTTTGGCTTTATAATAGCTGTCTTGTAAACCACCAAAGTGTCTGTGGTTTGGTTAAGGAGCGGCGTACGCACTGCATGTAACAGATCTTCTGTTCGTTTGAAATAAGTATTAGTCCCCTTGAAAAAACTCTGATACCATCTCAATTTCACAATCTCGTAGTACCTTCCTGTATTCCTATAACATTTAAAGACTCCTGTGCTAATTTGATATTGGATATCTTAGGAACTATCTGCAATGTTGATTTTTTTAATAAATGTCATCACTTTGCTTATAAAGAATTACAATGGCTGCATATAGTTATAAACAGAAACATAAATATGAATGGTTCTTGTAAAATACAGCTATATTTGAGGTGCACTATCTAATGATGCAGAGGTCTAGATTTGTACTAGCAATTTTCTAAAAAAAAAAAAAAATTTAATACATGCCATTTTTAAATGTTATGTCCTGGTATTTAATAATTCCAAGAGTAGGTTGTGGTAGACATCCCCTATTTTGTTATTTTTAGCTGAAGACATTGTTTTTAAGGGTGTTAAAAATATGGTATAATTTTTGTGGAGGGTTGGACTAGATGATCTCCAGAGGTCCCTTTCAACCCTTGCCATTCTGTGATATTACCCAAATGTCTTGAAAAGAACCAAATTGGTGTTTATGAAATATGCATCTATGACAACATATCTAGAAAAGTAAGGCAAATTTTTCTATTACTGTTATCTTTTAAAATGTTTCTCCACAGTTTATTTCAAGGTATTAAATAAATCCTATGGATATAAATGAATTAGACTACAACATCAGAATAAATTCTCTATCAAACAAACCTATTGTAACATCAAGTTTTTTGAACACTTTTCATCAGGGGACAGTTAATGCTAATAGTAACTTTTTTCATACTTGTAGATCACACTATGTATTTTTCTAGTTGCTTAGGAAAAGTGGGAGGATCTGAGGCTGTATAAACTGAAATATGTGTAGAGCTGATCTTACATTTCCTAAGGTTATTGCAACTGACCTTCACATTTTAAAAAAGATAATGCTGAGCTCCATTATTCCATTTGTCTAGGTGAAATATTTTCTATGGTTATTTTTTCATTATAAAAATGTTTGCGATAATTATTACAATTCTACATGTTCTGTAGAAATGTGTAAACTGCGGTGGTAGCTCTGGTTTGCTGTCATTTCCCTCCCCTACTTGGCAGTCTTTTAGCATAATGAGAGAAAGCATGGCCTGGCTGATTTCTTAACGGCCTGTCTGGCAAACTGACAGGGAGCTGTGAAAACTGAAGCCCTAAGAAGTCCTCTTCTCAGGATCCAAGCACCAAAATCCTTCTTATTTTAAGTTTTTAGGGCTCTTGGGGGAGCCCTGGCTCTGACTGAGGTAGTTTTATAGCGTTATCCTACACCATTACATGTATGTTTTAAAAAGCTGTTTATCTTTGGGTCCTTCATCCAAGCAAAGGTCTTGTTCCTACAAACAGTTGCTTTGTGTGGAGACCAGGTGTGTCTCAGGACAAGCTGTCTGAAGCTGTGCTAACACTGATGGTCATGAGTTTAAAGTATTAAAAATCAAATAATTTTTGGTGAAATAAGAGCGTAATTTTCCCAGACCTAGGATAAGTGTCAGTTGTTCTGATTGGGTAAGGAGAGTGCTTCATGCAGTTATGGTGGTCTTCCACAGGTATTTTGGCAAACAGAAGTCCATGGGGAGTTCAGTTCAGTGGTGGTGCTCATCGTGCTGCCGGGTATTCTGGCCAAGACACGCAGGCAGGCAAGAAAGATTTCAGAGCTCCCTTCTCCCTCCATGGGAGAAAGAAGAAAATGCAACAGCTTTATAATGCCCTGGAAACAACATCAATATGCTAGCACTGTGTAGAAGAAAGGGGGCATCTTGGTTTCCTTTTCCTATAGTTTGGTAATATTGTTAATGAGCAGAAAAAAGTATGTGCTTTGTTATTCATGGAACGAAAACTGAAGCTTCTTTAAGATTCATATATACAACTGTATAGGACTTCTAGATTTTTAAATTTATTGCTAGCTTTGATCTAACTTAAGAATTATCTAGAAGATAAGACTTTGATTATAGAAGTACAACTAACATATACATTTCAACATATTATGACTTAATGTTGAAAGCACTGTTGTTTTTCAGACTTTTTAATATGCAAATTCTAACACAAGATGTCTGGTAGTTGAGGAAAGCTGTGAAAGGTAAATAAAGGAAGGAGTTAGTTCATAAGAGTAACTTAAAACTGTGAAAACTATGAAGGCAAAATTCAGCATCTGCATGAGCTCTGGATTGTGTTTCAATTCCCAGGTATTCCACTGGTTTGTTTCCCTGTGTCCATTTTGAAGCATTTGTCTAACGCCAGTAAAATATCCAACCTTGTAGCTACTCCAACGGTATTCCAGAGTTTAGTGATGGAAGAATATTTGGATCTGGATTTTACAAACAATGTTTTACTATGACAACTGAAAATACTCTTCAGATGTGTGGCTGTCAGTCCTTGAGATTATGCCTCTGTGTTTGACTTCATCTGGAACTTGTTGGCTGGATGTGTCTGTCTCCTTATCTGTCCGTGTGTGTCCGTAGCAAAACAGTGAGCAGAAGCCTGCCTGCTTTCTGAAATACCCTTATGGTTTTCTTCTTCCTCCAGCTCTTCAACTTCTGTTTATACTTGCTGTTTGCATTTTTCCTCACTGCAGCACCTTCCAAAATAGTTGGTATTCAGCATGCAACGTAAATTGAGTTGGATGCAACGTGTTCGGTGAGAGATGATGAACATAATTGACCCTCAGCTTACTGAACACTTTTACAGCATTCTGGTCTTCTATAGTGGTTTTGGAGATGCTTTTGGAAATTGTTTTCAAGTTGAAAGGCTGACAGGAGGAAGAATAAGAAAAGCGTGATGCAGGCTTTATTCTAAACACTACACTTACTTTTATGTTTTACGAGCTATTTTTAAAGAGTAGCTGCTCAGTGCCAGGAGGTGTGTACCTTGGCTTGTTCTCCGTTATCTGAACTTACTGCTGCCTGCAGAAGCATAAAAAATGGGAAGTGGTGAAGCGAGTCAGTGGACATTCAAGAACCAGTAACGATGTGGTGTGTGATGTGGATGCTTCTTAAGAGTTATTCTTTTGACACGCAGTATTGAGTGTGAACTTCGTGTGCCCAGGGTAACCTAACGAGGGCAAGCTGAAGTGTCCTGCTACTGGGGAAACACTGATTAGGTTAACCTTTGAACATGTCTGGCATGTGAAAACATTTCCTCTTGTCGTTATTCTCCTCTTCCTAGTGGTCTTTCAATCAGACTATAACTTCAGATATATTCAGGAGAAAATATATAGGAAAAAATAGGGATTTTTGTATAGAACTATCTAGGCAAGTGCCTAGAAGTACCTAGGCTTTGGTGTAAAAGTAAGGGATTTCCCAACTAGTTTATATTGCAGAAATGAACATCAACAATCATTGAAATATTTAATAGCCAATGTGCTTTAGAAACATGGTATAATCCTTTTCGGCTGAAGTGTTTCTATCTGTTTGATAAATTTGCGTTGATCCATATAAGACTTTTTTTCCTTCTCTCTAAAGAAAAACTGTTTAGGGGTTGCACTTAAGAAGAGGATTGAAATGATGAGACATACTTGTGCTTTGAGTGTTAAATTGATTGCATTTTCAAGCCAGGCTATATACCTTAAACCCTCAATATAAATGCGTGTATGGTATAGCCAATGGGGCATAGCAGATGTTGCCTTATGAAGCATGTATTGATATATAAGGCAGTGAGGCAGTGGCAAGCATCACTCTGTCAGATGCTGTGTAGCCTGGGGAGTTAATAACTATTATCAGTGCAAAGCTGAAACCATGTGCAGAGGGGTTTTGTAGCTTTTACCGAATTTTCAGCATAGTTTCTAGCACAATATGAGCATGTGAGGGATAAATTGCCAAAGCCTCTCTCGCTGATACTTATCTCGGAAGAATTCAGCTGTTTGACTAAACAAAAGGCTGCAGGCGTTAGTGACTCTCTTGAGACGTCCTTTTCTCCTCTGGGTGACATCTGACAGGCTTGGGCAGCGTTTTTGGTTAACACAGTTTCTGCAGCTGATGAAAAACAAGACGAAAAAGGATCCCTGTGCTGGGTAATGCAACACATTTGCACCCTGCAGTGTCCCTTTGCTTTAGTACACTGGATCAAATTTCTTTGGGATGCTTTTTTGTCAAGACCTGTCCTGATATGTGCCTATAAAATAGGAAGAAATAAAGATAGTTGTTTTCTTTGGCTAGCAAAAGCATCTCTTGAGACTGTTTCTCCCTTATGTCCTTGCACTCAGTGCTCTAAGATTTATCCGCCAAAACATTTTTTTTGTTACAAGTGTCTCAGTATAATTAAGCAAAATGTATTCTCACCCCAACACTTCTAATTCAATATTTTCAGTATCTCCAATTTGCACAAAAATTCTACTCAGATCAATTCAATATCAACTCCTGCTGATCAGTTCAATATAGCTCAGCATTTTCTCCCTTACTAAAGAACGTTTTTGTATTTGGAATGGAATATTTGTGTGTGTGCATATGCATATTTCCCCAGCTGCTGCTTTGCTACTAAACACTTTGATTTATGACAGTTTCATTCTTGTAATTGCTCTGTTTTCGCTACATAAAACAGAAAATGCTGTTTACTTTCATCCTAGATGACTCTTATTGAAATAAACATATAAAGACACTCTGGGAGACAAGGGAAAATGATGTTCTGCAAATGGCAGTGACCCCAGTAATTGCCCTTGTAGCTGACAGCCAGACACAGCCATGGTAGGCACAGTGCACAGGGAAGAGAATATCCCCTTAAGTGTAATAATGACATGTACTGCCAATGAACATATATCACGGTCCAGTTCAGAGATCCAGTCACACTCCCATTTTCTTTTCCACTGGATCCCACATTGACCAGAACAGTGTCACACAAACGGCACAGATGTAATGGTCTCTTGCATTTTCTTCAGGGGAAAAAAATAAAATCCTATTCCACCTTGCGTGTGCGGGGAGTTTAATCATAGTAGAAAGCGAGTAAATGGCGAGCTTAGCAAGTTGTGTGACTTCCATCAGGTGCGGCGTTTCTGAGAAAGCTAACTGCGCTCCCTGTCTCAAAGGCTAAAAAGTGCAACAATTATAAAAGTGCGCTTAAATCTCAATAAAGCTTTTTTCTAAGGCATGCAGAGGGTGCAACTTTTTTCTGTTGAAGTAACTAGAGATTATTTTTTGTCAACCAGTAAATTTTCCATTAAACTTGGATTTTCACTTTAAAATGTTAAGAAAGCATCACTTTTTCAATAGTATGAAGTACAGATAGGGTCTTACAGACTCTTTTTTTTTTTTTGTCAGGCTTAATGGGAAGTATGATGCAGTGTGCTGTCAGGTAAGAAAGAAAGAACATTTTTCTTTCCAGGATGTATCTTTCAGAAGCACAAGTTGGCAAAACTTGGGTGGAGTTTGATTGTGCCAAATGCTGAATGTCTATAACATTAATGCCATCAAAGCCCAGAGCACATTCTACTTCCCACAAAGCTC
Source organism: Gorsachius magnificus (assembly GCA_034008185.1). Lineage (NCBI taxonomy): Eukaryota > Metazoa > Chordata > Aves > Pelecaniformes > Ardeidae > Gorsachius > Gorsachius magnificus. The sequence goes on along the minus strand of CM067089.1, from coordinate 19,380,120 downwards.
AATCTGCAGCATTTTATAGGGAAGCTGGTCCTCTGGAGCTCAGGAGAGCTGTTTCACTTCTAAACTGATCTGAAAGCTTTCTCTGCGTGTTCTTGGTCAAGTTGCTTCATTCCAGTCTATTGACTCTGGAGAAGGAAGTGATAAGGATTTCATTAGGAAAAATCTAAACACCCATGACAGATGCCCCACGCTTTAGCAGAGCACGTGGAATTCTCTTTTCTTTCATAGGTAAAATCCTTCTGTAGCCAGGGAGCCTGCAGATCTCTCAGTTCTCTTCCTGAGAATTGCATTACACTTTAGTTTGTTTCTGAAATCATATTCACAACATACATTTTTCTTGGAAAATGCATATTTTTGTTTATTCAGTTACAAGGTAATGTACCTGAATGCTTTCTCTATTTTGTACTTTAATATTCTTGGGGTTTGTGTGTGTGAAGTGTCTTGTATATTCCTTAGAACACAAACCTGCTTTCTCACTCTCTAGTGTGTCCCAAGTGTACTTTGAGCACCCCATTCTGTAGGTGCCTTAAAATGAAGTTTCTTGGAAAGCAATGTGTACAAACTGTCTAAACACGGCTGTGCTAAGAGGAACAATCTAGGGACAGCATCTAATACCTTGTAACATATAGGATCCATGCGTTTCCCTTTTCCCTTTGCCGCACTGCCTGTTCCCTTGCCTTCCCACGCTGTTCCTACTGAGAGGTTAGGACAGGCAGTGAACAAACGGTCTGGACCTTTTCAGACCACCGTGAAACGTTTTCCTGGCTCCCACCCTTGTATCTGGAATCCTCTTTTGCCCTGTGCCGTGGTTTGGAGTATGTTTGTTTGTGCTCATATAATGTCTTGAAATAATGCTTTCCTCATCCTCGTGAGGACTAAGTATTGCCAAAATAACTGTTTTATGATATTTTGAAGAATAACGGAGGTTGCTCTTAAGCATTTATCTGTGGTTGTTTCCTTATTTGCCATTAATTAGCAAGCTTGATTTTTTTTTAGGGGGGAGGGGGTGTTATTTCTTTTTTCTTTATGGTTTATTTCTTCCTAGTGACTTTTTTTTTTCAGCCTAATCATACAGTGTGGCTGAAAATGCACTCTTGAATCGTCTCTGCCTGACTGATTTATAACTGATCTCCTCCTGTCCCCCTACAATCAGCCTAAAGAGACCAAACTTATACCATAGATTATTGTCATAGGTAAAAGAACTGCTAAGCTTGGATTAATGAATGAAAGTATGTAGCTGAAGTTTTAAGAGATGATAATGCTAGGAATGTGTTAGTGGACAGCAGTAGGATGCTAGTGTAAATGTGTCCCTAAATGTCATGACACCAGGGACATTGAGCCAAGCACACTACAGTGAAATCATGGGGTTCAGTCAAAATGTTAGAAAGTAATATCAGATATTATCAGCAACAATTGTAACTTGTGAAGGAATACTTGGGCCAAGCTGACTGAAAACAGGCAAGGCTGACACACTGGTGGTGTCCACAACAAAGGTAGATTGGTTTTGAGTTAGTCTAATGCCTGTTCTCTATTTATTATAGCTTGTACTCTTCTGTGAAGTTTGAGACTTTCAGTGTTGTATGAAATGAGACCTAAAAGTTATTGTCTGTACTCTGACTTCAAAGGTTGTTCACGCTAACTCAGTGGATTGTCATGGCAGCCCATGTGGAGATGCTGCTGAGCCCTGTGGGCCTGAGGATGGCGCACTCCAGCGATGGGGTGCAGCACCACGGGGTGCATCCGCTAGCTGCGGGCCTTCCAGATGTTCCTTCTCTTGACAGCTGGCTTACATCCTGGAGCCGCAGGCTACCAACTTTCAATTATGCCAGTAGAGCCGCAGGGCTGCAATGAAAATAGTATCACTGGAATGGCCTTTGGTTTAAAAATAAATTCCTAAACATACCTTCTCCCTTCTACAGAATTACTGAATATTTCTAAAACTAGGGAGAAGCATATTTCTACCATAGGTTGTTTCAGTTTTGCATTCGTGGTCCAGTCCGACAAAGAGTGCTGCTGCTGGTGAGGGTAAGGCAGGGTGGGAGCATCTCCATTGGTGGTGCCAGTGTTCCTCTGTGGCTGTGGTTTGATGTTGCACAGGGTTTGGCAGTAATACTGCCCTTTGTTACTGCCATGTCTAGCGTCTGGACTGTGAAATCGTTCTAGCTTAAAAAAAACCCCTATTTTTATACCTACGTGAGCTTCTGCCAGTTCAAGCTGTATCCATACAAATGGATGCATCGGCACCACTGAAGAGTTAGTACTGTAGGAAAGGAGAACGAATAGTAGGGATACAGACTTGAGAAACTGCTGTCCATTGCTTAGTGCTGGCAAACCACAGCTGGCAAGAGAGCTTTATAATGTGCCATGCACTCACTGTGAAATTCTTGTCTTGACTGACTCGCCAAATATTCATTTTTGAAAAAACACCAGTACCTTACAAGCTGCTTTCCTTAGTAGCTTGAGGGAACGGGTGTGACTCCTATGCTGCAAGTGTAAAATAATTTTTACTGATGCGCCACCTTTCTGTGATCATAGTTCAAGAAAGGTTTTGGGGTGAAAATTTCATTTCTATTTGCTCAGATGTAATTTCTGAGCAATGATGATCAGGCAAAAGTTGTTTAGTAGGTTAAGATAGTGAGCAAATCTCTTGTTTCTGCTGGGCAAACTTTCAGAATGGCTTTGACAAATGATCTGTACATGTGCAGTCTAAATTTGGCTTAGAACCAATTTCATGAACTGTTCTGCTCAGCCTCTTTTGCTTCCCCTCCCCGAGCCCATAAGCAGGAATAAGTGGCTGCACAACTATGAAAGAGGAATAACTGGCCAGTTGATGGTACTGGTGCAGAGGGGCTGAGGCTTACAGTAGATAATGAGTTGAATGGGAATCTACACTGTTGTGCTGTTGGGAAAGGCAAAGGCTGCATAGAAGCTGCAATACTGTTAAGACGACATCCGAATTATTTCTCTTGCTCTCCTGTTATAGGGCTCAAGGTGTTGTCTGTGTCCCATAGGACTAGGTAATATAAGAACCAAATAGAGGGGACCTGAGCAGACTGATGTTGAGAACCACCACTTCTAAAAAATGTCCTATGAGGAAAGGTTGCAGGAATTGATTCTGAACTTGTCTTTTTGACTCTGGACAGTTCAGACCATGGCACTACAGTTCTCAGTGAAAGGTAGGAAGGATTAAACTCTTCCCTCTCCATGTAAAAAAAAATAAGGAGCAGGGTGCTTAAATTACAATGAAACTAGTTTATTAGGCATCAGGAAAAGCTCTAAGGAACAAGAGGAAGGTGCTGCAATAACCTGCCAAGGGAGACTGTTCAATCACCACGGTGTAACACGTTCTTGAAGATTGCCACCATGCACCCATCTGGAATGGCATGGCGGTATTGATTTCTCCTTTATGAAGGAGACACAATTTTCTGTCTCCCACAGAGGTGGAAAAAGACCAGGCAGGTTAACACTTCAAAGTAAGTGAAAATAACTTCAATATGGTGAAAATGGAAGAATTAATAATCTGCAAGTGTGCGATGTGCTAAATCAGTAAGCACTTGTATAGTATGTTCTTTGCAAAATATGTATCATATCTGATGTGTGGTAGCAAAGCAGTTGTGCACGGTGAGCAGGGAATGTCCCTGTGGACCTGTACAATGAAAGCGGGTCGAAGTCCCCCAGATGTGGCAGGTATGCCAAGCGCAGCACGTGTCCTAGACATACCAATATAAAACAAAACCTGCAGTGCCCCACCAGATGCCCGAAAACTGGAATGCTGAAAAGGGAGCAGTTTAATGGTCTGATGCAGCACTGCATTAGTTAGAGAGTGTCTTAGCATCATAGCTATGAAAAAAAAAAATCCTCAGAGACGGGCACCCTGGTGTAGCAGTCAGATGAGAGCTGGCCGAAAACAGCCGCAGGGTATCAGTTTAATGGTGACTGCTGCAGAATGATGGGGGAGGGCTTTGGCCAAACTGCCAATGTCTTGAAAAGGTTGCGAATTCAAACTGCTGAGGGAGCTGTGCCAATTACTGTAATACACTTACTGTATGATGTCATTATTGATCATATCACTTTGAGATGTGATTTGCAGTCCTACTGCAGTCTTAACAAAATGTGTTCTCCGTGTCAAGATTATACTCAGTTCTTCTTGGCATGCAGATTGTTTGGGGGTTTGAGTTTCTATGTCCAATGGGAATTTCAGAGAATGAAGCAGAGGCAGGGAGGGAGGGGGGCTGGCCCTGATAGCCAGTTGGCTGCAATTTGCTTTGCCCAAAATCATGTTCTTTCAGATACTGATAGGTCCTAGAGTTCCCCGGGGGAGGAACGAGGAGAGGCATTCTTGTTCTTTGTACAAGATCTGTTCTGACCCTTTTTGCTATTATAATTAGGTTTTTTTCCCCCTTGACAATGTTAGAGAATTTTCTGTTGAATTTGCTAATCTTATCTGCTGAGGCAAAGAACTGCTTGAAATAGGCATGTTAAAGGAAGAAATCCTCTACTATGCCACTAAGCCAATTCTCTGGCACTCACCATTCCCAGCAGCAGGTATGTAAGTGTTTGGGCCTGACTAGGTTAATTGAGAATAATTATGAAGGCATTAAACACAGAGCTATTATTGTTAGTCTTAAAGAGCAGGTTTTGTTATGGACAGTGTACTACAGAATAAACAGTGCGTGTGTAGCTGCACATTCAGCTCAGCTTTACGGACCTCACCTACAGTTCTGCGTGGAAGTGAGGGTGACAAGCTTTAACAACACCTATAGTACAAGACTGGCTAAATTAGAATAGTTCTATGACTATCTACCTTAAATTTGTCTCTGGAACTTTCCAAAGCTATGACAAGGGTTGCTGTGTAACACTGCAGTATGGGCAGCATCTTTCCTATCCCCTTCCCAGCACACTAGCTACGCCAGCCCCGTGTTTCAGCCCGGCTTGGGCTGTGCGTATCCCGTGCTGATGCTGCCACTGCTCGACTGTGTGAGCTACTCATGAGCTCGACTTGAACCACTGAAAGGGCACACAAGAACTTCCTGGGGGTGAAAATCCAATCATATATACAGACATACACACACATCCATGTGTACGTGCACGTATATCCTAGATAGATATACATGCATCTATCTAATTCTATTTATATAATACCTTTATATATGTACATATACATATATGTATATTCTGCTGCTGAAAAGCTACTCACGAATAGAGATTTAGACACACCATTTAGAGATTATGTGAGGTTCCTAACGTTAAGTAAAGAAGTAATTCTTTATTTCTTAGAAACAATTTTTTTCTTCTACCAACAAAAGTCTTTCTGTAGATTCTGTATGGCTGGTTGGTTGGTTTGTTTTACATATGTAACATCAAAGAACAATGGAATATCCTTGCCACAGAATAAATAGGCAATTTATTTTAAATAACCTTATAATAAATGGCTTTGACATCTACACTAAACCCAAGGACAATAAATGATCTGATTAAAACTTCTGTTTTCCATTCTGTGTTGGAGAACTCAGTCCATAAGCAGAGATCCATCAGACTTGCAAACCACTAAGAGAAAACAGAGTACCAGTAAATAGTAATTTCTTTTGTGCCATGGAACACTGTTACGGATTTTAGATAACTTCTAGCAGGTTGAGTGATGCAGCTTATTGAAGTCTCCATCTGCATCTAAGGAAGAAATGAATCTTTCAGCTATTGCACAGCAATTCTTACTGTACGGTGATCATTTTATGACAGGGATATATCTGTTGTTATGAAATATATAAATATTTTGCAGACATGCAATCTAGATTCATGATAGAAGATTTTATTTTTAAATTCAGCCTCTGATAATAAGTATTTTTTTCCCCTATGCTTGTTTATCATCAAGAATACCAGTTATTTCAAGCAAGTAGGCCTAAAGAGGTTAATGGAGTAGAACTTGCATATTGGTTGTCTTTTATCACAGAACTCCAAACTTCTGTTTTCAAAGCTACAATAGTTTTTTCAAATGAAGGGCACACTTTTGTTTAAGAATTGTATTCCAAATGATTCACTAAAAGTTAAATAGGGCTTTTAGTGGATTGCAAATGATGATATTTGAATAGAGTCAGAGTATTGAACTCACTAAGAAATATTTTAAAATGGATAAACCTGGAAAGAAATCTAATGCTGTTTCTGATTGGCTGAGCTGTTAGAACCTCTGTGGGCATTTGGAACTGTATTTGGAAATAACAGGGATAAATTTTCCTTTTTGTCTTCATGGTTATACTAGGGTAGATGGGTAAGTTAGAGTCAAAAGCTTTTTATTCTTGATGTGATTCCTGTGTCTTGCCATGGTCAAGAAATCCAAGAATGGAAATGCTAGATACTTCGCTTTTCAATTTCCTCATAAAACAGGTAACTGTATGATTGTAGGGACCAGCCAGAAAAGGGAAAACGTTTGCTGAAAAAATAATTTTGCCCCTTCTGAATTGGAACAGAGGCTTGTGTTTTGTTGGGTGGTGTGGCTGTGTGTATCTGGTTTTTAAACCCAAACAAACCAAGCAACAAATAAAACAACCCAACCAACTTCCTTGAAAGAGATTTTTTTTTTTTTTTTTTTTTCCCCCCCCAGGGGACAAGATATATTTTGGGGAGAAATTAAATGAATGGTTTAATGTAAATTGTGGGTTGTGTGTTTTGACAGCAAATGGAAATTTTTCTGGTCCAGGACGTGTGATTTTCTATCACAAAACTATTCCAATGCAGTTGTCTGCAACTGTTATAATTCTGGCTATTAATAATAACATCCTTTGAATGCAGGCCCTCCCCAAATACAGAAAGAAAACAGCCCCTGTTCTTAGGACTTCACCCTACTGTTTTTCAAAAGGCAATTTGTTTCTCAATAGCTAAATTCTTCTTAGAAAGATCAACTGCTTTTGTCAAAAACAGGCCCTAAAATTGCCTCAGACTTTAGCATTCTCCCTGTTGATGGACTCCTGAATATCCTGTTGGCAATGGACTTCCATAGCATAAATCTTCAGCTGCATACATTGTCTGCATCCTGAGGCAAATAAAGAATCTGTATATCTATATAATAATCTAGGATGAGTATCAGAAAGGATATTAGATCTGCTCACAGATGATGAGCACACCGACAAGGATTTCTCTTTGACTGTAAGAAATGCACACGTTTTTGGTTTAGATGAGGAGAATTACTTTCATAAATGAACCTACTGAGCACCAGAGCTGTATCTGGAAACCAGTGAAGAGGAATTGAGCAGCACAGTCCACAGAATTTCAAGTAGTGAAAAGACAAAATAGAAATTAGACTGGAAATCTGTTAATGATTTTGCTTTGCTCCAAATGAGACTTGGTCTGTGAATATTTGCAACACAGTTGGTTCCTTGGGACTATGATATTTTTGTGCAAGTATAATTGAACATTTAAATACATCGCATTCAGATGACTGAATTAAGAATGTCCCAAAGAATATATCTGTTTTTACTGTGAAACCAGTGAAAGGTGTTATGACTCTATAGTTGCTGTTACCAGTAGTTATTTCTTTTCACACTTTCAGTACTTGTTATTTCCTATGATAAACTGGGAGAAAACATGTGTTTTACCCCCCCAATGTTAATAATTAGAACACTAGTGACAAAATTTTATATTTGGAAAAAAATGCTGCAAGAACAAAATGGTAATTACTGTAGGCAATCCAGAAATACTTGATGGGCACTCTGATGTGCGAGATAACTAATTTGCAAACCACATACAGTACAGCTACTGTAACTTTCTAAAATTGTTTTGTCATCGTAATTATACCTTGTGCCAGCAGTTCTAAGCAAAACTTGCTATTAGCTTAATTGAGGAAAGAAATGAAGTGAAAAAATATCTGATCTAATGGCCCAAGAGCTACAGCAGGTGCACAGCAAAGCCAATAAATACGTCCCTGGAGCAGACAGAGGTGAATTCCTGATCCTGAGCACTAAAGATAAATCCTGCCAACCACTCTGAAGGTGCTTCATGAATAGATGCACTTAGTGCTTTTGCCTATTTTCAAAACAGGTCTTGGAATGAATTCAGCTATGCATTACTGTATATTTGACCAAGTAGGTTTCCTCATATAGGGCTCGATTGTGGTGCTGGGAGGTGCCTCTGCTTTCTTCTCTACCAGAAGGGAGCTACTGAATCGCTGAGAAACTGAGAAGGTAGTATGGCAGGAATGACAGCTGATCATTGTGGCTCCAAAGAGCAGGCACTGGCAAGGTTCACTGATGTCCCTTCAAGTTGGAGAGCTGGGGTTTGCTGGCAGAGAACACAGTGCTGATAATAACCTACTTGTTTACAACCCAAATCCTTTCTGGAAGGAAAGTTGACACCTGCATCTGCTCAGTGTAGCTGCCATCATGCAGAATGGGACTGGAGCCTACTAGACTTGAAGAGCACAAAGAAAGGAAAAAGGGGGGGGGAAAAATGGTCCTTCAGATGTAAAAACTTCTATTTTCTGAATGTGCGCTCCTAAAGAGATAATATTCACATGTACTTACTTCTCTTGTTCTAAACTGGCATAGGGTTTTCTGGGCGAACACTGAGCAGAACCACATGATTTTATAGCCGTGCCTTCTACATGAAATACTGCTGCTGGATACTTTAGCAGCAGCATCTTCTAAAGTAGCACTGGTTACAGTGCTGATTTCACTCTTGTGAATGGTGCTGCTTTCTCAGCAAGACTCGTTTGGCTTGCTTTAGGTAAAAAGGATTCCTGTGCTTTGTCTCACAATACTTATAAATGGGGGGAAAAAGTAAGAGACTCGGCTTTATTTTAAAACAATGCGTTCTAGTTTTTTATTTAATTATTTTGCTGCTTGTTCTTTGGTGTCTAGGGTAAAGCTGATTCTCTCGGTTTCCAGCCTGACTGTTTGTCAGCTCTTATTTTAAGTAAACTAATGGGAGGTAGTTTTGAAGCTCTGCAAAATGATTGGAGTCAACAACTCAAATCCAAAAGATTTGCTTCATATTTTTGAAAGTCATTTAATTTATTCCAGAATGCCATCATTATTTTTAGGCTAGTGAAGGGTATTGTCCTGGAAAATGCTGTGTATTTTGCGTATGGATGAAAGTAAGTAGTGATTTTTCTCATTTGAATGCTTTCATTCTTAGTTTATATTGTTAAAAATTTTTTCTAGAAAACCATAGAGAATAAAAGGCAAATATTCACGCAGGATGAGATCTTCATCATACGGGGCACTGTTTGGATCCACATGCAGTTCTTGCTCCCAGGAATTTATCATCAGCTAGCAAAACATTAAGTATAGCAAACTTTATATATGCCTAAGGGAAAGTAATTTAATCATGATCACGTGGATTTAAGGTTAGCACCGCTGATATCAGTGAGTAGGTTAAAATTAATGATGTAATCTAGTCTTTGGTAATCTGCCTTTAAATATCTCGCTGAACCAAAGTCTCAAAGGTCAAAGATGTTATGTTAACGTCACTCACATGATTTGTCATTGCAGTGTTACTAGAATGAGGCTTCAAATGCTTGCTTACGGTGATTATTTAATATGTTTCATAAGTTAGCCATGAGCATGTTTACCATTTGTAGCTGTGTAGTAATAAACCAGTGATGCTCACAGAGGCTGGTTTGGGGACTGCAATCACTCCCACTGGCTCTGGAAAGCAGCATCTCCTGTGGTAGGAGGAAGCAATAGCAAGGACCACTTATAACAAAACACTTTTCTGTTCCAAATATTTAGCTATAGTGACTTTAAGGGACTTAAATCCTTAAAAGAGCTTATTTTTAACTGAGAAAATACTGCCGCCTCTTCTTTCCCTTTATTCTGAAAGCTGGTGTTAAAATGATGCTAAAAGGTGATTTTTGGGTCAAACAGTGGCACATTCTTCATTCTAACTTGGAGGTTTTTATCAAGAGAAGTCTTTGGAAAGTCTGAGGGGGGACAGTTAACTTTGAAGAGTGGTGCTACCTTATTCCTAAGGATTGCAGGATATGGTTCTTTCTGGGCCAAATGGATAGCCTTTCTTACTGATGTGTGTATCTCTTATCAAGCAAAAGCGGATGTATAAATAACAGTGAAAATATTGAAATACTTCTATTCAACTTGAAGAAATAGTCTTACTCCAATAGTAGTTAAGGGTATAAACCAGAAACCTTAATTTGTCTTGCATTTTTTCTTTTTAAGGACAAGCTTGATGAGTGATTTGTTGTTTGAGTAAATCTCAAAATATGGTAATACATGTAAAAGTCTTCAAATCGACTACAATTTAGAAAGCTCTCTCTTTAGCCACATGTTGCCCAAAACCCTCTGTCCTGTCCTAGATGTTGTGGTTTTTGGCTTGCTTTATTTTTTTCTCTCTACCAGGTTGTGTAAAAATGCCAATATCGAACTTTGCAGCATTGATGCTATTTGGATACAATTCTTTCCTGGTAAGCTAGTTCCTAAGACAAAGTTTTGAAGCAGCAGTTCAATGGATGTAGAACGAACAGAACCTCCCCCCAAAACTTTCCCTGAGATTTTTTGCCCAAACTCATGTTTTCCCAAGTCTCATAGATAGGCAGCATGTAGAGCTAATGATCCAGGGAGATGGGCACTTAAACAGTGTAAATATTAAACGAATAGTAGGTAGAAGTTCTCCTTAAAATAGCCATTAATCTCTCATATTTGTATAAAGCACTCCAGTTGCTTAAGAACATCAAATGATGCTGTCTTGCAAAGAAGAATAGACCTCTGATGGATGTTTATCCTCACTGGCAAAGAAAAAAAAAAGAGCTCTTATCTTCAAGAATCTGGACCAAGATGATTTGGGTAATTGTTAAAACTGAAGTAAGCATCTTGTAATCCTGAACAAAAGTAAGATAGTACTAAGTATTTCCTGCCTTAAAATAGCAACCTGCTAATGCTTAGAGCGTTTCCTTTCAAATGCTTTTAATGAGATTTCAGTAACTGTCAAAAATAACAAATACTAATAAATATTAGGTCTAGAAGGAAACAATATTTCAGGCAATAGAACATACATCTTGGCAGTAAGCGTTAATAATTAACAGGTAAATGAATTTAAAGTTTGTATAAAATATCACATGAACAGACAGTCTGGTTAGGAAAGATTTTTAGCACTTAATTAGAACTGAAGTGTAATACTCTGTCTGGGGCTTGATTACCTCATATTTCTGCTTATCTGATTACTCTGGTGTTACCTTCGTCTGATTTTTATTAGTTGATGTGAATAAGCAATCTAATCAGTCGCATTAGAGCAGAATCCAAATAGTCTGAGGCCTGGACTCAGTTCTACAGATAAGCTGTAACTCTACTACTCCCTTGTATCTGTGCTGTAAATATTCTCTATAAAAGTGTTATATACAATATGCTTCTGAGATCCTCCGATTTTTGGACGGTAGAATAGAAAAGGGATAATTATAATTTAAAAATCAAAGTTTAAGTCTATTTTATGGTAAGCTAATCCTTAAAACTCTATATATTTCTAGAGTAGAATAGCTGAAACCGTATTTTTCAGAAGGCCAGCTGTTCTTAATGATATTGTCTTATTTTTACAGAGTTAAAAATGTTTACATATGATGGTAATTTAAGGTCAATATCCATTACATCTACCACCCATAGTTTGATTTCTCAGGAGCAGCAAACAAATGTCCCACAGGCTCAACCCAAAAATACAATATTCATGTAATCATACATTTAACCAACAACTTCTGCCTGACAGACCATAGCGATCGTCCTCAGAAACAACAGTATCAAGATTCATGAACATTCATGCAGAAGTATTTTTAAGTAGCTGTAGTATAATTCTGTGGTTTATTTGCCTTAAAATGGTGACTTATTGTCTGAGGTGATACAGCAACAAGGAGCCAGGATTCTTTTTTCAGGCAGCATGTAGTATTTTAATTGCACATAGCGGTGTTGCTGATGCAGAATTAAATACGAGATCTGGCCGCAGCCAAAATTCTGCCTTGATTCCCTGTCATGCTGCTGTCACACCCTCAGTGTTTGTAAAACTGATTTTGAGGGATTGTTCATATTGCAGTTTGTGTATTCCTCTGCCTGACATGCAGTCGCCAACAGCTAAGCACGTTCAGAGCAGTCTGATGCCAATATCCAGAGAACCATTACATACAGTAATCGTGTTCACCACGAAGGGAGTGGAGTTCTGTAGCTGTACCTATTTGTTTATCTGACTCAAATAGAAGCAAGCTTGTAAATTCCTGTGAATAGATTGACCTGAGTAATGACTTCTACATGTTTTAAATATTCTTGCTGGTTTTGCATGCAAGTCATGAAATAAATTTAGAAGACAGATGTCAAAGCTGGCTAATTCACCTGCTTACCCCAGGGTGGAGATCAGCGAAGTCTAAACTGCTTCTGACAGATGTTTGTCCAAGCTGGTCTTAACAAAGCTCCTAGGTAACCTCTTTCTGTATTCAACTACAGCTAAAAAGTTCTGTTTGTACTTAACATAAGCTTTTCTTGCTGCCGTATACTGCTGTTTCTTCTACATTGACAACAGAAGTGATCTACAACTGCTTTTCAGAACTTTTAATTTCCTTTTTCTTTGTTGCAATATCTCATGGAGGATAAAACTTATCCCTGCATCTAGTTTTGTCTGTCCCTGATTCCATAGGCATTGTTTGGGCAACTGCCTCTCATGGGTCACGGGGTTAGCACCTCCAATCGCTTACTGCTCTTCTATCCCTGGTCCAAATGTTTCCTAGAAAGTAGTACTTGAAATTCAACAAGATGCTTCTATTGAAGCCTTGCCAAGGACAGGTGGAAAGAAGATTGACTTTACAGATTTGCATGGGGCTAATCTGTTCCTGTACCCAAGTCCACCATTTGCTTTCTCCTAGTTCATATTCAGGTTGTGTCTGCAGCACTATATTTCAAATTCTGAATTGCTCAGCAACTAATCACTGTTTATTGCTTGAAGTGTTTGCTATTCATAATTTGCCAGCCATAACATGGTTACCTAAATCATACCATGGGTTTTCCCCTTTCTTTTCTGCCTCGTACAAATAGATGGCTAACGATTTACAGGCATGAGCTCATGTATTTACAGGGTGAATGATCTCATATGTGTTTGTGTATAATGAAACAATATCACGATTTCAGTTATTTTTCTTAAGCATCTTACTAGTGGTGGCAGATTTTCAAACCCAGTTTTGATGGGTGTGACAGGGCAGTTGTGCTTTGTGATGGTTGGGAAGTCTAGTTTGGGTTTGTTTTTTTCCTGCTTCAACTTTTTTCTTAAAGACTATGTAGGAGGAATTCTGTGTACTCAAAGACTTTGGGCTGACCAATATTAAAGGCATTGTATTGAATCAGCAGATTTTACTTTTTCTTATATCTATATTAAGCCAAACTAAATATACTACCAAGTGCTAATACGTACTTCAGATTGTTGACCTGATTTCATTACCTACATGCTATGATGGGAATTTTTGGTGCCCTGTGTCTCAGCAAAATAATTTAGTTTATTTTAAGCTTTGATCTCCAGAACAGCTTAGATCTACAATAGTGCGGAGTTCTTTGCATCTTGAAATTCTTGGGGTTTTGTTTGGGTTTTGGTTTTGTGGTTGTTTTTTTATTCTTATTAAATACTGAAAGGAGTATATGTGTTCTTTTTCTACAAGGTTTCAAAATATTTATCCATCTATTGAGAGCTTTTGCAGGTCCTGGGAATCTGTTTTGAGGCAAGTTCTCTGCACAGCTATGAAAGCTCTGAAATTTGAAAAAGTATTTATAACAGTATTTTTGAATCTCTGAACGACCAATCTATTTCTAATCGTACTTTTGCTGCTAGAAAGGCTTTGAATTCTTCTTTGCTTTATTATGCATATTTATAAGGCTTGTTTAAAAAAGAAATCATAAATCATGGATAAAGCTCCCTTTAGAATAACAGGCTGAGTGGATTAAATCTCCCACAGATGTTCAGTATATTAATCTCTCTTCAATACCAGTTTCTCTGTAAAAGAAAAGTGCGGCCACTAGTGATATTCTTTTCAATTAGATCTTGTATCTGGGTCCCATGCAGACTGTATGTTCCCACACTGTTAGCAGTGGCATAAAAGCCAAGGAGCACAGAAGCCCATACCGCTGCTCTGCCCACGTCCAGGGGAGGAGGGGAAAGCTCAGAATGAGATGGAGGGGTTCTTTCACCTCTCTCTTGTTGGTTTTGGGGGATTTGTTCATTCTGCTTTGATCTTTGGGATTTTTTTTTCTGGTTTGTAGGGCCAGCTGTGACAGGACAAGGTAATGACTTTAAACTGAAGCAGGGTAGGTTTAGACTTGGATATAAGGAAGAAATTCTTTACAATGAGGGTAGTGAAACACTGGAACGGGTTGCCCAGAGGGGTAGTGGAGGCCTCATCCCTGGAAATATTCAAGACCAGGTTGGACAGGGCTCTGAGCAACCTGATCTGGTTAGAGGTGTCCCTGCTCACTGCAGGGCGGTTGGACTAGATGACCTCTAGGGGTCCCTTCCAACCCAAAACATTCTATGATTCTATCATTTTGGGAGGGCATTCCGGTAAGCCCATGTTTTACAAAGCAGCTGAAACCCACTAACAACAGACCCTCCTTTGTTTTTCCACTAAAAGACTGCATGTGCAGATGCCAATGTAACGAGTGTTCTGTCCTCTGTGTCTATTGACCCGTGCTCTCCTTGTGGCACGGAGGGCAGCAGAACTGGTACCTGAAAAGCTGGCATACCTGTCCTTTAAGATCTTTGCAGAGGAGAAGTTACCAAGATCTAGTGAAGTGAAATACTGATGGGGGGCATTTGCACTCATTTGGTTTTTGTTAACAAGAGCTCTGTTGGATCGTGTGCCAGTTTCATGGGGTTTAATGGCTGCAGGTAGCCCACCGGTAAGTTTACATTGTATAATGCTGTTAAATTAATGATTAAATGACTATTAGTCTAGGATGGAGTATTCCAAGCAATACTGATTTTTTTTTTTGTACTTTCATTTTAGAAAGCAGGTGTGAATGCACAATAAATAGTTTCAAAAAACTGTCTAATATTCCATTCAAGCAAGAATGACAGAATTGCATCTTGAAAGTGAAGGAAGTTAAGTATATGGAAACAAATTGATTAAACTCAATTAACAGGTGGAGCATGGTGGCTAATTGGGCAGTACTTGGACTTGCAGATTTGTGTAGCCTTAATTATCTGATAAAGAATGTAAGGAATTAATTGCCCTCTTTGGATGACCAAAAAAAGATATACACCCACACAATAACACTTACATACAGTACATAAAAGTATGGTTGATTTAGCTTTGGGTTTCACTTGTTTGCTTTGGTGAGAGTCTCTAAACTAAGATACAAATCTCAGGCAGATATTCATTACCATAAATATCTCTTCCTCTCTGTACAGATAAAAGTAGTCCTGGCAAAGTTAAAGAGGAAAATTATCTCTGCTGTGCCAGTGACATGTCTACTCGATGCATTGGCTTAATGCAAAGTTAAATCTACTTAAATGCTTCCAAGACCTAGTAAATGGAAGTACAAATTGAATATTCAACATAAGCAATTTAATTTAATTAAATATTTGAAGTTGTGGCATAGCAAAATCATGAAAATATTTGCTGAATTTTACCCCACTTCTACAGTTGCTTTTTAGTAGCTGTGGTTTAGATTGTATTTGATATTTTCCCAGTAGCCTCCCACATGGGTATAATACATTAAACAAAGCCAAAGTGTTTTGTGTGAATTCTTCTGTAATAATAGTTTTCAGCATATTGGTCTAGATCTTCCTGTCTTGATGCTGGTGGCAAGAATCCCACTAATTTAACTGGGAAAAGAACGTGCCTGTTTAGAAAACAATCATGTGCTGGCTTTTGAAAGACTTGATGTGCAAGTTTATTTAAAAAAAAAAAAAAAATCATTTCCATGCCCATGTATTTATGGGTATTAAGAACTGAATGGCCAGAACAGCTGGGCCAATTCTATTCACTTTAGCTAATCTCTCCCTCTCCCTTTTATCTCGGGGGATGAGTTGGCAGTGGTGTGGGTGTTTGGATACTGTTTATGAAATCATTAGCTGTTATATCTATGTTGGTCCTGGGTTATATATTTTCATCTGGGCACATACATGTGTGTTTAAGTGATGATCAAAGTTGCTAGCAGCATTGACTAGCCATGTTTACAAACTCTGCAGAAACTGTATAATAGACAGTTAAAATGTTTGTCAGTAAGACTTTCCTCCTCCTTCTGTGGAGCATAACAGTTTTTCTAATTTTCACGATATTACGAATACAGTGCCTGGTTACCTAGCGTGGAAGGTACCCACAATAACAGCAATCCACTGTAATCTTCCAGGTGGAAAGGTGAAACAGTAATGCAATATCACCTGGGGAACACTAAGAAAGTAACTATATGATAATTATTAATATATTCAGCTACCTATTCCCTTCTTAATAGGTTCTTTGTTACCAGGGCTGGGTTCAGTCATGCTGTAAATAGAGGCATTTATTTTTGCTGTATTGAATAGACATCCTGCTCCATATTTAGAAACTGAAGTCAAGGCAATGAGCTCTGCACATCTACTGAAACATAGTGAGGTTTGGAACAGCCCTCCGTTTCTGGTGGGGATGTTTATAGTCTCAAGATGGCCCTGAGCTCTTCTGCCCACTACAGAGGGAACACCTCCACCTTTATTCTGGTAAACATGACCATGTTGGAAGAGGTTGGGTGGTAGCCACAGTATCCATCTTGGGGCTTTATTGCACTCATATGAGGTCATGTTTGCTACCTGCAACAATGGTGTAAAACCTGTAAGTGAAGCTAAGACTGCAAAATAATTTTGGCTTAAACTGTTTGAACTAAAAATTTACTTGTCTGTAAGCTATGAGAAAGTCTAAATCGCCAACTTCATTTTTCCCGTACTTCTTTCCCCACAAATGTGATAGAAACTTTGCTGTTTCACTTGATTCCCTTTAGTTTTGTCAAACTGTGCCAACCAAAGTCTGTAAAGTCTGTTTCCTATCTCTGTCCTTTCCTGTACAATCAATGTTGATGATGAGAATTTTTTTTCATTTTGATGCTTGCTATTAAATACATGGAAAATTGTCTTGCAGTCTGACACACCTAAAATGACATTCGCATATTTGATATCAGCATTAACATTAGTGGCTTTCATACAACCTTATCCAGGTTCTTTGAAATGAAGCTTTCAGAGTTTTTACTTTCCAGATGAAAGGTGATGTGCCCAGCTTCTAAATTAAAAATTTTAAACTCAAATCAGTGTGGAATTTTTAATTTTTGGCCAGCTCTAGCTGATTACTATTGAATTTAAGGAATATTTAAAAATATAAAATAAATTTCATCCTCAATAAAATTAGAGGAACTGATTATTAGTCATACTTTGCTAGAAATTATTTATTTAACAAAATTTGTCACCTGAGGCAAAATGTTCCACTGTAAACATACCCTGGAGGCTGAACACTGAACGTCAAAGCGCAATGCAACATGTTTTTTCCCTACATGCCAGAGCGTATGAAAAAGCAATTAAACTTAAATCTCCATAGTGCATACTAACTGTGAGCCAGGTAACCTCGCAGCTGCTGCTCAAAATGCAGTGTTCAAAACATGATTTTTTTTTTTTTTTTTTTTTTTTTTGGTCAGGAGACTTGCCAAGAAATTCTGGTTTGCGTTAAGCCTGTTGATAACTCCTAGTGAAAAGATTAAATATTTACCTTGTTTTAAAATTTAATTGCTATTAGAGACAATGATACTTTTCATCTGCTGAAGATACTTTTTTGATGTTGTCAGCTTTCAGGAGCAGGCTTCTAGAATTAGAACAGATTTCATAAAACCTTTAAAGGCCTAAATTGAAATTGCTCAGAATATGAAACAATGGCAGAATCCATCCCCTCTGGTTTGGCCAAATTTCTATGTGAAAATAGAGATAATATTCTATTATGCACACACACAAAAATATACACACACTATACATAAAATATATACATGCATACATAGTCTATATGCGTGTGTCTATGTAGATGTACATATAAATGCACACTCACAATTTTTGCCAGTGTTGTTATCCCATCAATTTGCCAATATAATTTTATTTGTATCGATGAAGATAGTCATGATGACGAACTTTTATGCAAATTAGTTTTGGCTTTTAAAATCTTATTGAATTTGCTCTGTTGATTCAAGTGGTACTAGGCAAAAACCATTTGTGGTCTGTAATGAAGAATCAGTACTTTTTTCTCCCCATAACACAGGCATCACTGGGCTTTTGATTTGATTGATGAGAACTTTCACTAAAGTCCTTATCAGAAGTCATACTGAGTGCCTGGTATAATTGTATGTGGGATCGATGTGTAGTTTTGTAATATATAATCATTATGTAACTAAAAGTAATTTTAAATTTCTGTGTGTAAACACCCAGTTATGAGTTTATGAGTTAAAGTCAATGTATATGTCGCTGTTATGTATGGCAAAGATATTTTTTTTTTTTTTTAGAGTACTGGTAGGGGAATAGGCACAAACATCAAATTACACCACTTCTTCTTAATGTTACTGTATAAAATAAGATTTCATGTAATGCAATGGTTGCTGTGAATGTCTCCCAGTGGTCTTATTCTCTTCCCCTCATTTACTTATCCTGCGTGGCCTCAATGTGTGTTGTAAAACTGTCCACGTACAGGCTGCAGAATTTTCTGGAAGTTGTAAACCTGATGTATAAGCAGTGAGGAGATGACAGCTCCCATCAGCTCCCTGCCAGGTCTTGCAGAGAACAGCAGGTTCCTGCCCACGATGCGCTCCTGCTGCTGTGCGCAGGGACAGGAGACAAACTGCCCTGATCTTCTAAGAGGGGAAACTGCCTCAACTTCAACTGCAGTCTGTCTGCTACAAAATAATAACAGAAATGACAATTCTCTGTATGCTCTGCAATACAAGGGTTCAAACAGCAGAAACACCTGCCTTTTTAGCAGGGGTGATAACCCAGCATCTTCCAAAAAGGATGTTTAAGCGGGAGAGCGAGCTGTCCCCTGGATATGCTCTGCAGAAAGCTGAGCTCCTTGTTGAGATAGAGCAATGGGGCTCTTCTCAGGCATTTTTCAACTAATCTGATCCTACCCTGGCCCTTGGGGCATCACCAGCCACCCCCATGGACATCGGGCACTGCCTGAAGTTGGGGCTCTGTTCAGGTAAAGCTTGCAGGCAGAAAGTGCAAGAGGTGAATCCTAAGGTGAGGCTGCTTACAGCAGCGTTTGCAGCGGAGCATCAGTCTTCCAAAATTTGGTCCTTACTAGCAGAGGCCTCCTCCTCTGCAACTAGTGTCAAATTCAAATAAATGTTCATGATAACAGAGCAGTGACTCCTGGTGTTTAGCAATGATGGGAACACTGTCAAGTGCATCCTGCATCGCTTTTTCCCGGCTCACTTAAAATGCTTCTCTGATTTGAAGACTGCTCAATAACACTGCCAAATGCTTTAGCAGAAGGGTTTTGGGGAGCTGGATTATTTATCATGGCGTGCCTGGTTGGTTCAGAGCTGTTCTGTCACCGTTCCCAGAATAATGTGCTGAGCTGTGTGAAGCACAAGTGTGACATTAATCTATTGTATGTGATCATTGAACTTGCTTCCCTCACAGTCTGATTTAGCCACACTATTAGGTATTTGGTTTAGAACATGTTAAATATTCCTTTGCAAAAAGAAGATAAGGATATGCACTGTTTCTTAGAGAGGCTGAAAAATTCAAAGAAATACGTATTTCAGGGTAAATATTTTTGTGAGAGCCTTTCAGTTTTGACCTCAGTCCCCCCCTGGGGGAAAGAAGCTTTAATATACTTGGAAATTTCCTTTTTTTTTTCTTTGAAATTGCTGTTCAGCTTATAGCCAGTTGTCTTTGCTCATAGTCTGTTTTGAGACATTTCCATTAGTTTCATTACATAATATCCACAGTATTTTATTTCACTCATCAGTTATTTAACTGGAGCAATTGAGAGTCTCATTAAGAATGCTCTGGGAGTCAAACTGTTAAGCAAGACAAAACCAAACCTCAGTGTAATCAATTGATCTGTTCCTATCAGAAAGGGGTTTTATTAAGTCTGGACTGCAAAGAAATGCATTTCTTGTGATCTGTGCAGCCCTCATCCCGGTGTTTTAGCTGAGCAGTGCCCTGAGAGTGTCCAGTCATTCCTGGAAGCTACTGGTTTGCGGATGGGGAAAGATGATGCTGATGAAGCTTAGAAACTGAAACCGTAATCTGATTTCTGGATCTAAATAACAGTGGAGTACCTTTGGCTGGTGTAAAAGACTTGCTTAAAGAAACCACATTTCGGAAGCTCACAGAATTAGGTCACTTGAATTTATATAATCAGGCTTTCAGAAAAGCGACGTTGGTTCAGGATTTTGTTTATTCCTCAGGGTGGGGATGCCTTGTTATATTTGGTGCAGCAATATCTGTTTCACTGACGTGGCAACACATGGAGCATTAGGCACAAGGACCAGAGGTTACTTCATTACATTGAAGTGATTACCTCATAAACATACCCTTGTTATACTATACTTGTTCAGTGTTAAGGTCTCCACTGACACTTTCTACTGTATGATTAAAGAGAGAGAAAAATCTTTAGAGATGCTAAAGTTTCTTAAGGAATTTAAGAACAACATCTGAAAATTCTTGTGCAGTCTCAGTTGTCATATAAGGTCATCTTGTTGGATTCTGAAAAGTTAAAAATTTGTGAATTCCTCATATGTATTTCTGGGTTTTGTTCTTTTTATTTTCTACACTCAGGCAGTAACCATTTATCATGTGCCAGAAATCAAATGTTTCTCTGCTTGGCTTTGTGACTGTATTCAGCATCACTAATAAGCCACTCTAATTCCTTCTATTTGTATTGCTTCTGCTTTCTGTTTAGATTTCCTCCTTTGCCTCTCAAGTACTTGATGCACTGCAGTTATCACCCGATCCTAAAACTCTTTTTAATCCACTTATCTTACACAGCATGGGCTTAAAACTCTGTTCAGTCTGTATAGAGTAGATTACTTTTGCCAAAGTACCCCCAGCCATGCTTAAGATGCAAAATTTGCAAGGTATACCTTTGCATGTGGATGACTGCAAAGATTTTGTTTCATGTGTCATACGTATTACTGAGACTATTCTGGCACTGTGATTCTCCCTGTGTTTGGATGCAAAATGGCAAGAGACGCGACATACTTCTGGAGACGCCTTTGCACCAGTGTCTGCATCCTGCCTGCTAGTTGTAGAGCTGGCCTAAGCGCTCTCTTCCTTTTTTTTTTTTCCTTCTATTGACAAGTTTCTCACTAAAAGCTGTTTCCTGACCTGTCGTAGATGTGATCTGTTGCTTTTTCCTTATGTGGTTTTCACAGGAGAGATGAGTGATGGCCTGACCTACAAAGTCCTGTGCTTTGCAGACACCAGCCCTGAATGTAGAGAGCTGCGGGCAGCTAGAGGCTCGTTGCTACTTGCCCCCCAGTATATCATTTAGCTCCTGGTAATGCTGGTGTGTAAGTGGAGCTGCCTTGGAAATCTGGCTTCTTTCCATGTCACAGCTCTAATCAGGCATCAGGCTTTGAAACTTGTACCACCAAGGTTTGTCAGCTCCTGTAAAACCAGCCTGTGCAAGCAACTGTCCCGTGTTGCCTCCTGGACAGTCTTCTCTCATCAATGTCTTGCATGTAATTGTGGTCCTGGTCCATGAGAGTCATCAGCTGTCACCTCTCTGTCCCTCTGCCCTGAATAGGTGCTGAGCAGTATTACTGGGAGAGTTGGTTTGCAGCTTTCTAGAGATGAGTTAGGGTAGATTGGCATACCCATAGGGCTGTACTGAGGAGAGGGGAGCCAGAAGAGTTTGTAAAGCCATAAAACCTGCTGTGATGCACTTGGAAAGCTGGAATGAGCTGAGGGCAACTACATGAATCATAGAATCACTTTGGTTGGAAAAGACCTTTAAGATCATAGTCCAACCTTTAACCTAACCCTGCCATACCACCACTAAACCATGGCCCTAAGCACCTCATCTATCCTTCTTTTAAATACCTCCAGGGATGAGGACTCCACCACGTCCCTGGGCAGCCCATTCCAGAGCCTGACAACCCTTTCAGTGAAGAAGCTTTTCCTAATGTCTAGCCTAAACCTGCCCCGGTGCAGCTTCAAACCATTCCCCCTTGTCCTATCATCTGTTACCAGGGAGAAGAGGCTGACCCCCACCTCACTACAGCCTCCTCTCAGGCAGTTGTAGAGGGCGATCAGGTCTCCCCTAGCCTCCTCTTCTCCAGACTAAACAACCCCAGTTCCCTCAGCCGCTTGGACTTGTGCTCCAGACCCCTCACCAGCTTTGTTGCTCTCCTCTGGACCTGTTCCAGCAAGGCAACATCTTTCTTGTAGTGAGGGGCCCAAAACTG
This sequence comes from Gorsachius magnificus, assembly GCA_034008185.1. NCBI lineage: Eukaryota > Metazoa > Chordata > Aves > Pelecaniformes > Ardeidae > Gorsachius > Gorsachius magnificus. The sequence goes on along the minus strand of CM067089.1, from coordinate 19,357,744 downwards.
AACACAGTATTCGAGGTGTGGCCTCACCAGCACTGAGTACAGGGGCACAATCACTTCCTTACTCTTGCTGGCCACACTATTCCTGATACAGGCCAGGATGCCATTGGCCTTCTTGGCCACCTGGGCACACTGCTGGCTCATATTCAGCCAGCTGTCAAACAGTACCCCCAGGTCTTTTTCCACCAGGCAGCTTTCCAGCCACTCTTCCCCAAGCCTGTAGCGCTGCATGGGGTTGTTGTGACCAAAGTGCAGGACCCGGCACTTGGCCTTGTTGAACCTCATACAGTTGGCCTCGGCCCATTGATCCAGCCTGTCCAGGTCTCTTTGCAGAGCCCTCCTCCCCTCGAGCAGATCAACACTACCACCCAGTTTGGTGTCATCTGCAAATTTACTGAGGGCACACTCAATCCCCTCATCCAGGTCATTGATAAAGATATTAAACAAAACCAGCCCTAGAACTGAGCCCTGTGGGACACCGCTTGTGACTGGCCACCAACTGGATTTAGCTCCATTCACCATGACTCTCTGGGCTCGGCCATCCAGCCAGTTTTTAACCCAGCGAAGAGTACACCCATCTAGGCCACGAACTGCCAGCTTCTCCAGGAGAATGCTGTGGGAGCCCATGTCGAAGGCTTTGCTGAAGTCCATGTGTACAACATCCACAGCCTTTCCCTCATCTACCAGGCGGGTCACCTGGTCGTAGAAGGAAATGCCCACATTCTTCTGTGCTCTAAAGTGAAGCTTGCCTTTGAACTGATGCACAGAGTGTAAGTAATGGTTAGCAACCTGGGTTGAAACAGGTAACTTAAACTGACGGTGTGGTTTTATCTTCCAAAGTTACTGAGGTGTATTATTTTTATTAAGCCCTTACAATGTTTTTCCAACCCCCAGTGTAACTCTTTATAGGTGCTATTAAGTAATTCAGTGAACTTGGCATTGTGGCTGTGATTTTCAGTAGGTTAGGAATTAATGTCCTCTATTATTGTTTCCAGTTATTGAGAAATATAAATGTGGACCGGCTTGTTAGTCAGAGACTTCAATCAAAGAAAGAAGTAAATTTCTAATTTTCTCATGCAGCTTTCAGTAAATCTTCAATTTGTCATGTTCCTCATTTGCATTAATGCTTATCATCCAAATGACTAAGAATACATGGCAATGAATTAACCAAAAAATAATTCCTAGAAATGCTTCTAGGAGCATTGAGGGGTAGATGACTGAATCACGCTGTGGGCAGGCACACTTTAAAATGAAATATTTGAGAACAAGATTAGTTTTGGTTTTGTTTTAATCTTCTGAGTTAATAGATTGACAAAACAAGGAAACTACCATAAAAATCCTGGAGATGAACTGGATGGCGAAACAGGTGTTTGAACATTTGAATGTGTACTATGGTGTGTGTGCATCTCGTGCACCTCTCGGAGATTTCATTCTGTAATCTTCACAAGGACAAAAGCATTAGTATCTGAGAAGGTCAACGCTGGTCAGACCAAAGGTCCATACCGGCTCACGTCTTGTTTCTAAGCGCAGCCAGCAGCAGCATGTAGGGCAGAAATGAGGACCAGGACAAGCGTGCGGAGATACTTCTGCAGTGTAGTTATCAAAGGGGTCTGTGGCACCAGGTCTTTCCAAGCCAGCGATAGCAACTTTGTGGTGTTATCCATACTTTGGAGTTAGGGACACGTAAAGGCCGATATATTTATCCTTAAATGTTCTGCGTGTCCTCAAGGTCACATATAAATTGCAGACAAATAGCATCCATATTAGACCAGTCTCTATTAGTAAAACAATTTTTTTCCTCACTTTTCTTGCCTAATAATTACTTTATCCCTTGCTATGTCTTAATTTGCATCTTAGTAATGTATATTAGTATTTCTGTTTCATAAAGCAAATAAGTCAAAAGAACTGTGTTAAATAGACGCTCTAGGTTTGAATTTTTAGTAGTAGTACTGTATCTACTACAAAGAGTGATTTTTTTTTTTTTTTGTACTCCAGCATAAACCAAAATATTTTTCAGTCAAAAGATAACTGAATGCTTCAACGCTGGTAATTCATTCTGCTAACAGCAGTAGACAGTCAGTGGGCTACCACCCCAGTTTAAAGGTCTACTAACCTTGCTGAAGAACTGAGGCTGTAGAACGTAAGGTCCTTTCCTTTCTCTTCACAAAGCTGTTTCTGCCTTATTTCAAGCTAAACGAAAACAGCTGCATATCTCATAAACTATGCATTCAGAGAGCACTCTGACACAACACTCTTCAAAACACAGTTAATTTTAATCTTTCTCATGCAATTTTTGTGACAAAAAAGATTGATGGTGCTTTGTTTCCTCCTCTTTTCACTGTAATTTTGACAGTGAAATATCAGACTATATTAAGCAGTCTATTACACATCTGATTTCAAGGTAATTCTTATACAGACTATGACCAGAGAAGATGTAGCCCATCTATTCCATACCCAATATTTCATGAAGTAAATCCAATATATAATGTGACAGATGTACCTAAAGGAACAAAAAAGGAATGTGGATGTACTGCCATGTTATGTTTCTTTCTTTCAATGGGAGGTCTTCAAGCATCCATCCACTATTGCAATGTAGTTAGTAAGGCAGTGACAGCTTAATTTAGACATTTCTCCAGTGATATTTGTAAAGCCCTTCTTATTTGGGGCTATGCTGATTAAATCTAGAGCAGAGGTAATGCCTTTGACACCAGGGTGCTTCAAGGCTGAAGTGCCTTGGAGAAAGTGTGTGTCCGAGAGCCACCACAGCAGCAGATCCTCAAGCATTCAAGTGACATTCTCAAAAATATTAATAAAACAAGCAGAAAAATGCTTGAAGGCAGTGGTTAACAAATTATTCCCACTTCTCAGTCTTTCTAAACGCAGTGCTCATTAATACACCAAGATAACTCGTTCAAGTTCCTCGGCAGATGATACATATTCTTTCCACTCTTCCCTCTACCTGAATTTGAGAGTAGCAGCAGCAAAATTTCTCAGTTGCAACAAGTAACCTTAGAGATCTGAAAATCCTTGTTCTGCTAGTACCTTCTTTGTCATCAGTGCAGAACCAAGAGGCTTTTTGCTAGGGAGATGACAACAAAATCCTTGGCGTAGTAAAACATGTATGATGTATATGCTATTGAGAAGTCTTGACCTGTCTCCGAATCCTGGCATCTGTTAATACAAAAGAATAATGCATGTTGTTGTCGTGATCCGTGAAACTTTTCTGGATTTCAAGAACATTCCTGCTCAAACCTGCAAAACAAATGAGTTGTGAAGACTATTTTCAAAATTTAAATTTCATGCCAACAAGGGAAACTGTTTCATCCTGTTTATGTTTCCATTCAAAAAAAAGAAAGTCTTGTTTGCACTGCTTTCCAGCTTAAGGCATAAGATTCCTTAATTCAGAAATAAATGGCAGTTGACTGTGTCAGGAGGGACTGAGAGCGCCCTAAAACCTTTTAATTGGCTTCGTATTGGCTGGCAGTGGACCCCCAAGAAGACTGGCAACTGGGTGACTGGTAGACGACTGCTGTCTGTAACTACCTGCTGGGAAAATCAACTGCAAAGTGTGCTTGAAGCAGCCGTACCACAATTATAGAGAAGAGGAAAAATTAGATAGGAGATGCTTTTTCACTCTTTGGAAAGATGCACGAGGGACATCTCCAGCTCTTAAAATCCTGTAAATGTTCCTTAGGCACGAGGGTTGCAAAGCATCAGGAAAAAAAGCACTCAGTTCAGTACACATCTTTTAAGCCAGACATATAGTTCTAAACTATAACTCTATTTCTACTGCTATTAAATGCAATAAAATTCTTGTGCTAAAGTGAAAAGTCAGCTCATCTTAAGGATATTTTTGCAAAACAAAATCTTGTGGTTCCATCTTCCTTCTGTGAGATTTGGACAATTGTTTCTCTCTATAAATCTTGTAAATTGTGTAAAATGACTTTTAATCATTGGAGTTTGCAGCTTTTTTCTCTAGACTGATAATCTTGAATTTTTCTGTCTATTAAGGGAGATGCTTATATTAAAGCCAGATTTAAACTCTTTAATTGGACAAAGTAAAAATGATCAATGAAATGGTTATAGCCCTACAGTATTTTAGCTATTTTTCATAGTGTTCAGAATTTCTGACCTAGATGTTATTCTTAATTTAAAAATGAGGTAGATCTATAAAATGTTTCTTTCCTACACATTATTTGAATTATGGGAAATGTTCTCAGGGAAAAATAAAATGTAAGTGTTCCTATCTTTATAAAAAGGCAGGAAAAAATATCTCTTCAGTGTTCCATATTATTGAATTTTTCTCTTCAATATATAAAACCTAGTAAAGAGAAAAGACAAGTCATGCTGATACTGGCTGTGAAAGCTGGTTGCCTAAAGTCTGCGTAACAGCATCTCTTTATTGTACAGCTGTACATTGAAAGTCATCTAAATGTAAGTACTAAGATTCTAAACAAGAGAGCTGGAATGTCTGATGGTGTGCGTACGTTCAGCTGGACACAGTGCATGGCTGGAAAGCTCTTTTGATGTTTCATGTCCAACTTCCACACCAGAAAACTATTGCAAATTGACTTTAATGTCTGCTATTCTTTAGCTTTGTATTTTTAAATGGGGTTTAAAGTGATGAGAGGATCATGGATTTATTTTATTTTAACTTTTAATTCCTTTATGTTAGATTTGCTGACAGGTGATGGTCTTCAGCATGTGACTAATATATTTTAGGTTACTCAATACATGTGATAGTGTTGAAAGACTTGAGGGAAATCTGCAAGCTGACTGTAAGAAGCAAGTATTAAACTAGAACAATGTTAAATTGATCCTAATGCCTGTTGTGTCTGGTTATGTATAGAGAAGTCTTGTAAAATAAAGGTAAACTGCATGCATAGTAAAAGGCTTCGACCTTGCACATTGCTAGGAGTGCTTTTCCAATTCGATTCTGAGAACAAGTACACAGATACAAAAACTAGTAGGGATGTTAAGCAATATGCTGCTAAAAGCTGGTGCAAAGATGGGAAACAAAATGTAGTCTCTCAGTACAATTCAGAAGGAGGTCCAAAACCATCCCCGCTTACCCCTCTGAGCTAACCAGAGGCCATGGTGAGCTGAGGGAGCTCTTAATTTCTCCCTTTCTGGGGTTTGCATGTGTCCCTTCAGGCTTGCAGGGAGGCAGTGCCAATCATGTAGGTACCGTATGCTTTTTAGTGCAAGTTTTTATTTCTGAACAAAGCCAGTTCACTTCCAGGGCTGCTGTTGGTAGTGGTGCATTTGTGGGTCTGGTCTGAGGTTGCTGTGTTCTTAAAAAACCCTTTTTGCAGTTGCAGTTCAAAGATGTGTGAGCAATTGGTATACCTCTAGAAATACATGTACTGTCATGAGTAGAATGCTTTAATTTTGAAGATGTTATCTGGGAGCATCTTGGAGGAGGGTTGACTTCAAACTGTCCTGTGCTGTTAAGGATACTTCTTTCCAAAAGGAATTATTTTTGTGTAAAGAAAAATACTTCATTATTATTGATATGAGCAGATAAAGTTATGGTAAGTCATATTTTGACAGCTAAAGTAGTATTATTATGGTAGATTACTGATTTTTAATTGAGAAAGGAAGTTTTCTTAACTTTTCATGACTGGGATTTGTGTGTAAAATCATTCTATACTATTGGATCAGGAGAAACAGCTTGGAATAAGGTTTTTTTGTAGTTTAGAAACCTTTGCTGGAGATACAGCAAAGTTAAAGAAATGCCTGTTCATCAGGCCTGAGAACATCTGCGTTTTAGCCTAATCACACGTTACTCTTTTTTTTGTGATGCATCTTAGCAAATAATGGCTTCAGCTCTGTAAGAGTTCTATCTTCTTTCAATATTTTTGTTGCATCATTTCCTATTAAATGTACTTTGGTACTTAATATTCTATTTCAAATGGAATTTCAAAACTTTTCAATAATTACAACATTAAAAAGTCCTTTTTGAATGACTGAACAGTTTTATTGTAGTGCTGTTGTGCTCCCCTTTGCAGAGCCAGACCTCTACTTTATATAGTAAACCCCTTGTCCCTATCATTAAAGGAAAAGCACTTTTCTTGGGCAATTCCTTTATCATACATGAGGCAAAGGCAAACAAATGTCTCTTGTTCTGCTTTCTGATATGGCACTGTGAACGCGGTCATCAGCAGTACTGTGTCTCTTTCTGAATATAAGCAAAAACAGAGCAAGAGGGATTTAACAGTAAGCTGAACTTGCTTGCAAGTAGAGACAAGACTGTGGTTACCATACTGCACATCACTCACAGTAATCCCACTTCTCCCTTTCTGTTAGAGGGTGAGTGTTTTGTATTGCAAATCCGTTCCTTTTGCAGCTAGCTCTTCCACCAAAACGTTTCTTTGCTCCATTGTGATGAATTCTGATCAAATGCTATTGAGTGATTTGAAGACTGGTTTTCTATCTATCTTTACTTTCCATTTCAGCTTCTTCAGCCTGAGAACTAAAATCAGAAAATCTCTGCTGACGTATGTTAGCAAAGGAACCACGCTCCCCTATGTAAAACACGTAGCAGTAAATACTAGTAAAATTCCTGGAGTCCTCTCTCTATTAATCATCTCTGTAACACTTCCTGTCCACGAGGAGATGATTTACATCCAGCATTGCTGATGTTTATTTTATAAATGAAAAAGAACCTAAACATATGTGAGTGTGAAGGCATAGCATTTCCTTCCTCCTTGTCAAACTCTGTGGGTTTTAGTCTCTCCGAGTAAGGAATTGAGGTAGGCTGCACGTAGAGTGGGGGTCAGAGCAAGTTGCACATCCTTAGCTGCCTCTTCCATTTTTCTCTGTTTCTGCTGATGCTGTTTTCTCTCCTTCCAGTTTCTCCCCAGTGTGCCTCTTTCCCCCTTCATTCTTTCCTTTTAAACGTAACTTTGTGAAAACTTTCTAAATACTCCCAGGATATCACCTAGAAAAAGTAGCTATTTCCCTCAGGATATATCTAGAGGGAGGAGTGTAGAGACTTGTTCATTCTACTTCTGCTTGAAGCCAGGAGACGCCCAAATAAGCTATTTAGATGTAAGGATCAGCTTGCTAGGAGAGGTGCAACCAACCTTTTTCTTAATATGGTGCATATACAATAGCACAGAAGAAATCTGACAGTGCATGAAGTTTTTTTGGGAAAATGAAATTTAAGAACAGTAATGCTATTTATCAGTCCAGATATTGCTTGATAGTCCTAATTATTCACAGTTTAAACTAAAAAAAAATAAATTAATTTGCTTTTAATTTTTTCTATTTTACATACCTGAGAAGTGACTCTTATGGAGTAGGAAAAGAAGTCTCAAAATGAATATTCTCACCATCTTTTTTTTAGGAGTTGTTGTCTTCACACTCCCTATTCTGATTTTTTTAGTCATTAATGTGAGTTCTTATTTACAATAATGGGAGTAGTCATTTTGTAATACTTTCAAGATCTTTTTTTTTGGTTTTTTACTGTAATGTTGTTAGCTAGTTATGAGTCTTAAACAAGAACCAAGTCATAATTCTTGGTGGGTTTTGTCTGAAATTACGTATCCAGAGGCACAATTGGTATTTTAGATGTAAGGTGACTGACATGGTACAGTGGAGCAGTGTTGGACAATGTAGATTTTGAATAGGCCTGACAGAGATTTATAATAGATATCTGAAACTCAGTGAATGATTCCTCCCCTTGGGCCCAGTGTAATCTGCAGGGCCATTGCCTTAGTCAGAACTACTTGCAGTGATACCTCTAGCAAACAGATTTCCTGATGCTCCTGCAGTCTGGATTCTGAGGATAATTGGTGTTTTGCTTTGTTTGCAAAACCCCGGGTCATTTAAGATGGTCCCTGAAATTTTAACAGGCAGTTGAACAGTGGTCGTAGAATAATATCTACAAATTTAGCAAGTAAAATCCTCTCTCTGATTACAGTTGATCTGCTTCTGTATGACAGCCTAATATTCACTGGCACCGTGAGTGGTAAGCAAGGAGCCCGTCACCATAGCAGATAGGGTGCTGCATGCCCTGAGACTTGCTTCAAAGTCACATTGCGGTTTTGCATGTGTTAGCGTCTGTTGAACAATAATGATGATTGCATTTGTTGTTTAGGACTATCAGACACAGTTCGTTCTTACTCTGTTTAGAATTTTTTGGTTTTGCTTTGTCTAGAAAATAGTCTTTTACTTGAAAACTTTCAATAGCTTTCAAAAAATGTTTGAAATGTTCGCCATACCCTTATATGAACTATATTTGATGAGGAAGGGATGAATTTCAAGAAACAGTAACTTGATGTTAATCACAAGGTCAACTTTCACAGAATTGCAAGGGTTGGAAGGGACCTCGGGAGATCATCTAGTCCAACCATGGTTATGGTGCCCCAGAGGAAGATTTACCTGAGAACAAAGAGCAAAGTTATACGAAGAACCCTGTGCCCGTTTCATTACTAGTTCTACCTCGCGCTTCTGTATCGGTTCTGCCTACGCTGTCAGGAGCAGTGTATTTCTGTCTTTGATGAATGAACACTTGTGTTTTTTCTTTTGATTCTTACCTTTTCCTAAATTTCCAGTGTGTGCATCTAAAGTAATGCTCAAAAAACTGAGCAACTGGACATGTTGTCTTTGCTCAAATTATGGAGTATGAAAAAGATAAGGGTTCTCACTTTTAAAACGTGTAGAGAGGAATCCTTCTAGCTTCTTTCCTACCGCTTTCTCTTTCTGCAGAATTTTTTTAATCATATAGAATTTAACACATTTGCAATTTATCTTGTTTTCCTGATTGCATCCTGATTTCTAAACCTTTTGTCCCAAACATTGCAGGACACTGAAAACCTCTCTACAATCTTTAGCACCAAAACAGAGGTTGCTCTTTGGCACATGTGACAAGACTACACTGTTCTTTTGAGCAGAAAAAATGGTTCTCTCTCTGTGGTTTTATTAAATTCCAAGCGATGCCATTGTGCATTGTAAAAATCTATAGTAACAGGTGATCACAGATTTCTTTGGGTAATCTTATTTTCCAGATGGGATTAGAAACTGAGGGTGGTGCATGAAACACTCTTTTCCGAGAAAGAAAATGTATCTATCGGAAATTATTTCGGTTATATTGTGCTGCTGCTCTGTCAGGGTTGATCTCAATAAAATGCAGAAGAAATTACTACAAACTACTTACTGAAAGACCTTTTCCCTTCCTCACTTTGTACTAAGGGCTTTTTAGAAGTAATAAATTAAGAATAAAATGATTTTGTGCATTCTGATGCAGGATTTATCACAAAATGTGTATTACATAGATTGGTATTCTTATCTGTACCTCCATGTAGTACAGGAACACAGAAATAAACGGTCTGAGGAGAGCTAGTGAAAATCCGTGCTGCTATTCTTGTTACTGGCATATGATAATGTAATATAATAGAATAGAAAATTATCATAAATATTTATAGTATTTCAAAAATATTAGCAACCACTAAATAGTTCTGATGGAAACATTTAGTCTTCCAGATCTACTTGTGCTGGCAATGAAATGCTTTGACACTTGATTTCTGCACTACAAGTTGTAAAGTAATATGGAAATACCTAAAGTGAGCTTAATTTCCAGCCGCAGTCTAATTGTGGCAGCGTAGCAATTTAGCACAGGCTGTTTCTCCACCAAAGGAGTTCTCATTTCAGCGTGAAGCCAAGGTGTGAGCTATCAGGATTGCCTGTAGAGTAGATTAAGCTTCAGCCAGAAATTTTAGAAAATAATAGAAATGTTCTATTTTCACTGTAGAAATAAGAAGACTTTGCATTGTTGGGCTCCCAGTAAAGCTAATGAGCTGGAGGAATTTTCTGAATAGTCCTCTCTTCCCTAGGACATCTAATGTTTATGATGAACCATGTCACTGAAAAGCTCAATTGTCTTTATTTGGTGAGACTTGCGGAGCTGGCCACTAAGTTGTATGCAAAGTTTCACGTTGTGGTGTGGTTCTCCATACTACTGTTATTAAATTACTGTCATTAAACTTATTCAATAGTTTTCCAAGACAAATGGGAACAGATTTTATTACAGGTTATTACAGCTTTTTTGGATATAAGGCTAGATTCTACGAAGTGAAGCCTGGCATAAACGTCTCTATTGCCAGCGTAGATATAATGTGAAGAACTGACTTCTGTCTGGAGCCAGTTGAAAAAGAAATCACTGGGGTTGCTTTGGCCCTAATATCAGGTTTTTTTCTCAGCTGAAATCAACAGGGGCAACTCTAAAAATGATAGTGTCTTTTCCATATTGCAGGGTGTGTGAATCATACCCTCAGGCTTCTTAGAGCACACTATCGAATGCTTAAACCAGAGGGAAGGTTCTCTAGGGCACTACAGCATGAGAATAAGGGTGATAAAAGCTGGGCAACTTTTAAAGATATAAGATCCTATATTTCTGGTATCAGAGTTGAATTTCTACAGCAAGAAGTATGACAAAATATACAAAGGCAACTGTTGTGTGTTCCTGGTGGTTTCACTGGTTATAAATACTGCTGTTTTGGAAAATATTGTTGGGAAAGGAGTGAAAGATCCTGAAATTAATTATTCTTATTTAGTTTGGTCTTTCCTGGAGAAATCCATCTATAAAACTGGGAAGGGGGATTGCGGGGAGGAATTGGAGGATAGACATTAATTTGAGATGCAGATGAAGCTAGTTGACCCAATGAAATAAAGTAAGCAAGCAGTAAATAAAATGCTTAGGTCAGCTTTTCAGAGCTCATTACTTGCCTGAAGACACTTGAGCGCTATGAAAATCCCCCTAGTTACTTGTCCGCATCTTTAGGCAGCTAATGAGCCCTGCAAAGCTTTTCCCGTGCAATACCGTAACAGTCAGCACATGTAAAGTGCATGTGGAAAATACAATGGGAAATGTTTCAAATGAAATTTGTCCAGAATGAGTTGTGATCGCATACAATCCCTAACAAGCAACCCTAGTACGATGAGTTCTACTCAAGACCTTATTTAAGACAATGTTCTAGTGATAGAGATTCAGTTCAGTATGGATAATGAGGAGCATCAATTCATTGTACCATGCATAACTTCACAAGTAAATGCTTGTTAAAACCACATTTTGTAAATAGTTAAATAATGTTTGACTCTTACGTGGTCCTTTTCGAAAAGTGGTGAGAAAACAAACTACTACTTGCTGCCCCTAAATTCCTGCTGTCATAACAGCTTTATGGTAGATGCCCTGTAGTATTCTCTGTCTTGCACCTCAGCATCCCTAATGCTCAAATTTATTCCTAATAAAGTGATTTTTTTTCTCACTGAATTTGCATTCTGCATTAAGATTAGCTGATACTTTTAGCATGCTTTATATCTACATACTTGACAGAATGATCTGCTTTTAATTCATCCCTCTGACATTTTCAGTATTATAATTAATATTTTAAAAACCTACACAGGCCTTGAATGCTGCCTAGAATAACAAAACTTGTCTTGTTCAATAGAAAAAAAACCCATAAAAATAGCCACAGAAGAACTGCTTCTATTACAGCATAAACAGGGAATATTCGTCTACAAATATGCTGTGACTGTTTCCAGAAAGAAAACAAACTGTGCTGGTTATATAGTTGTTATTGCTCCCAACTTCTTCTTTTCTGGCTTCCAGAAAATGCATATATTTTTGTTACCTCCATTTCAGCAGATACAGAACAGTGTTGAATTGAATGTGCTGCTCCAGTACAGGTGGGGAGGAGAAATGATTGGAATCAGAAACGCAGCAACAAGCCTAGGTTACTGCATGGGGTTTGCATTGATGGTCAATGACTGTAAATACCCACAGCAGAACTGGCAAATGTTAAGTGCCTTTTATTTAGTTAGTTTTTTCATGCTTGGTCTTTTCCGGAGCAGTTGGCAAATGACTGATGTCTGCGCATTACTCATTCAGTAGGGTTCATAAGATCCAGATCCACCAAAGCTCCTTGAATTCTCATTCAAATATTTAAGAAGAAAGCAGAACTGTCCAGAAAGGAGCTTGTTCATTTGCATTTTTTTACCACATTAATTTTGAAACTGCTTTCTATTCAACATTCTATTTGTTATTTATTCCAAAATCTCAGCTCTGGTCCAATCCTCAGCTCAGCAAATACCAGTCATGGCAGTTGACATTTCTCAAAGTATCTTCTGTTAAACTGTAGTCTCCTAATGTTCTCTTTCAGCAAAGCTACCTTTCAGCTGCCCTGATGCTCATCTTCGCAGCAGAGCACTCAAGAGGTTCAAATGATTCAACCACGGAAGCTCAGTTTAGTGATGGAGAATTCAGTACAGCTTTGCTGCATAATCACAGTTTAATACAGAGTTTCTAGACTTTCACCTTCGCTACAGTACTGAGCTTTTGGCAGGCAGCACTCTAAACATCTGGGAAAGGCACAGACGGAAATGGAGCACAGAAATATCTGAAATAAGCCAAAGATATGATTGTTAAGGGTTATTGGACAGGATGCTCAGTCAATGTAATAGCCTTTCCGATTTGTGTTTACCTGTGGTTTAGAGTCTGCTGAGACTCCTTCTGTCCTGACTTTAACTTGCAAAATGAAGTAAAATTTGAGCTGGAACAGATTTTCAGTTGTGCTGATACAGGCTTTCATTTATCCAGTTGGTGCATGAAATTGGATACATCTTGTAAGTGGGGTGTTCTTGTGTTGTTCAGCTTAAGCTTCGCTTTTTATCTGATTTCACCTTTTTCCTTGTAATCTTATTTCTTTTGGTTTTTTTCCTCTTGGCTTAGAATTCTCTTCTCTCCTATGTGCATAGTTACTTTGTTCCCTGACTTATATGTGTTGTTCAACTACCAAAACATAGCTGAAAAGTTCAAGTAAATGGATTTTCAGAAATAGTTTATTCCTTTGATTTGGGGGTTGGGGTTTTTGGTGGTGGTTGGGTTTTTGGTTTGGGTTTGTGGTTTTGGGTGGGTTTTTTTTTTTTTTGGAACTGACTGAGAAATCATAAATAAAAAGTAGTATTTAAAACATGCTGGTGTTAGAGCTATTTACAAAAGATTACACTACCTTCATGCTTCCTGACTCTTGTATGAACATCAGTCTGACTTTTTGCTTCTATGTAATGTTTTTAACTGTGGGTTTAAAAGGATTCGTTTTATCACTTCCTCTCTCTTTTGGTGTGGCTGTTGTCCAGATAACGCGCTCTCCTTGCCATGTTCCAACACAGTTTATTTTCTGCTTCTATTTCCAGTCTTTCTAGGTCAAATTACTTTCTTCAGTGATAACCTTACCACCAGATTTTGTTAACTTCTTGGGCTTTCCTCACGCTTACCCAACATTTCCCCGCCTGTTAAAGTAAAACCTCACTAGAACTCTATTCTGGATGTTACAAACATTAAGGTATATTGTTTATATTTTTAACTATTAGTTGCCTATTCATTTTTATTTTTGATTGAGTAGTATACATTTCTAAAGCAAAAAAGTTTATTTCAAGGGTGAGATTTCATTATATGCTAGGAAAAATATGTATAGCAGCTGGAAACTGTTGATATAAGATTAGAAGAAGAGATGCAAATTATCATGTTAAACCAAATCTCTGCTGCCCACATGTTTAGCAATACTGGGGAGTTGCTCTGCCTCTAACTTGGGGAAAAAATAATCATAACCACACTCTCATTCTTTAAGCCAGGGCAACAAACAACATTTTATTAGTTCTCCAGCTTTATGCATGATGGATGCTTTTAGGGCATTTCTGCCTCCTTTTGCAGCTTTCCAAATCACCAGAGTAGTATCAAAGAGATGGGGCACAACAGGGGAATTGTTCCTGCTCTATCAAGTGCTTGACTGGAATTTAGACAGATTTACCTTATTTGTCACCCCTTCCCCCTGCCTCCCCTGATTATCTAAAAAATAAGAAATTGGGTTGTTTGATGGAATTGGGGTTAGAAAATTGAGTTGATGGTCCCATCATCTTCAAATTATTTCAGTTGCTCTGAATATTTCATTTGGCATTTTACTGGAAAAAAGCAAGACTACTTAACTGGTTTGTTAATTTTAATTTTTTTTTAAGCTGGTGTTTTATTCATTTCTGTACTTTCAAGTCTCTGATACTTTTCTCTTTTTCTGTGATTTTAAAAAGGAAATTGTGTTAACATTAGTCTTGTAAATCACTTCCTTTGATATGCTAAATGACTTCTCCAGACTGGGTTGCTTGCATAAATTGACATTTAGCATCATCTTGGTTTTATCATTATTTTCATATTTCCTGTTGCTGTTTCATTTATGATACTTATATTATACTAAAAGTTTTAAAACCTTGGTAATGTTAACATGTTCATTATCATCTCCTCCCCCTTTATCACCAGAGATGTGCTTTCCCCATCTATTTTTCCCTAACTTTTTTGTTTCTCACTTTAAACCGCTTAATCCTTAGGACTTTTTGAATCCTCTTGGAGGATTCCCCACCACCAGATGCATAATCTTGGTCACTTTTTCATTTTCCTATGTCTGGAATTTGCTAGCTTTTTAATTTGCAAATCTTTTTTGAAGATGTGGCTTTTTTGAGGACGCACATGTTGCTATTTGTTGCTTGCTTTCTTTTTGGAAGAACATTGGTAAGATCTGAATTATTTTATAGTTTCTGAAGTTTTCTTTCTTTCACCTAATATGTATTCCTCCCGTGTCATTTTCCATAGTTAATTTTGTCCCTTCTAAAACATCGCCCTTCGAAATAAAATACCTCTTTGGTTTAATGAAATAAGCACTAAACAACACTTTTGTTCATATTCTAAAACACGGGAATGCTTTGCACTCATTGCTTCATGTGAAATAAAACTTTACTCATAGAACCAGTGAATAGGGGTTAATTCCGATTGAGTCTAACTCTGCCCAGCTCTGTCAAGGCTGAAGTATTTCCAAACATGCCCAGGAATAAAGCGTTAAGTGGGAATGAGAATGTTGAAAGTTTAAGCTTCTACTGATTTTGATGGAAATAAAATTGGCATTTTTCAAGGTTGCAATGTTGGAGTGGCGTGACTTAAATCCATCTTCTGGAGAGTAAAACTTTTTGTGACTTTATATCCTAGCTTCTGCTTGAAAAGGTGGAAGTGAAGTATTTGATCAACGTACACATCCTTCTGCTTTTCTCTGGTTTTAGGTGACTTGCAACGTACAGTATAGCTGGTTAAGTGATCTTATTGTCAGAATTCCTCTTTGTTTTGCAAAACCGTGGCTATTTCCCTTGGTACACACAACTGGATGTTCATTCTTTGACTGCATTTTACGCTTTCCTATGCTGGCTTTTTAATCTCCACTCGAACTAGTTGCTCCCTTGATTTATTTATTCACTTAAGCGTTATTGAGGGATTTAAAGAGTTTTCTGCGGGGACCTGGGAGACAAGTACTTTTGAAAATTGCAAGAGTTGCCTCCCTTTGAATTTAAGGGTACAATAACCTGACTTTGAGCCTGTAGCTTCCAGGGGTCAGATTGTAGGCTTGATCTTGCTGCCTTTGACAATTGGCATCTTAGAATGTAGAAATGCTTCCTGCTGCCATCTGCTTTAGAAATGTGAGTTCTGGTGGATTTGTGACTGCAGGTATTTCCTTTTTACTAGATAGGCAAGCAAATTATATTATTTTCAGGAATGTTTAAAATAAAATTCACTTATATAATTTCCAGTTGTTATCTTAGTTGTGTGACTAAAAGCTCAGCTCCCAAATATGCTTTATAAGGATTGGCATGATAGGAGCTGTTGGGAAAAAAAAAAAAAATTTAGTTAAGTGAACTTGGTCATTCAGGTCAGATACCTGCAAGTGCCGGATTTTTTCCTGAAGTTTTATGTGTTTCATTGACACTAGGCCTATTCCACTGTGTAAGATATTTGCTTGTTGATACTCAACTAAAACTTTCCTGATGCAAATTTAACTCCCACCCGAGTGATATGTTTGAGATATTTTTGACTCATCCCCAATTTATGTAATATATTTCATAATAACTATATCTGCATCAATATATATAGTCTTATTCTTCTACAATTTTTTTCTAGTGGTGTTATAGTGAGAAAAAACAGTATTTCCATGCTTCGGTGCTAGCTGTGTTCATCATCTCATCTTTCCTTTCAGTTCACAGATAAAAGACCATGTAGTAAAGCTTAAAAGAAAAAAAAAAGCCACCCCCCCACTGTTAGTGTGGTGGCTGATGACATCTCTGACATCATCACTGTGTATGTTAATAGCAGGAAACAGCTGGTTTGTTTCATATCTAAAAATACCACTACTACCTTACACAGCACATATGTCAGACTGTTACACTGAGAGGAAGTTTCCTGCAATGTTCTCTTTCCTGATTTAATAAAGCCTTACCAAAGAGCACTTGCTCTGCTCTGCTCTCGTGGGAATAAGGCTCATCAGAAGAACTATTGCTAAACTGTGCCATGCTGAACTCAGCGGAAATAATCCCATTAAAGTTAAGGGTAACAACTATTTCTTAGCTATCCTCAAAAATAATGTATTAACAAAAATGGAAATTTTCTTAGGCTGTTCTTTAGTTCTTAAGCGAATTCTGACCTTACAAGAAGGCTGTGCTGTTCCCTCTGAGACCATTGCATTTTCCACAAATGCTTCCTACAGAAACAGCAAGGTCCCACTTCAGGCATGTCACTGTTTTATTGGATTTAGCTCCAAGCTCTTTAGAGAAAAGAATCAATTTAACAGTGGATTTTGAACAGGGAAAACTGTGACCTATGTTATATGGGAGATTGAACAAGATCTGTATGATCATTCTTCTCGCTTTGAAGTCTTTAGACCTATAGAATATATTTAAAAGCTTGTTACAGCTTAATGCTTAAGACTGCAATTTATGTCTGCTATGGGTGCCATGCAGAAACTCATCGTGTGAGCTTATTTATTTACTAATGTTGCCGTATATAATAGCAGTGAACATAATAATGGCTCATTCACTGACATGGTTCATGCCCCCCAGGCATGACCCAGGCTCATCAGTGTGAATAATTTGTTGTACCGGTGCACAGCAAAAAGGAGGTAGTCTCTGCTAGGTAACACCAGAAAAAAATGACACTTCTCTGTTCATGTTTAAAAGGTGTTTCAGGATAATGTAGCATGTGATCTACGTCCACATTTCACTGAAACGCTTCACAATGATAAAACATAAGAAATAATTAGTACAATGAGTCTTCAAGTGTCTTAGGGCCAGTGATAGTCACATGGACCTAGATCCATGTAGTATTCAACTTAGGTAATTAAGCCATGAAGTAGTACGAAAGCCACAAAGAAATCTAAGCAAAAGTACTACAATAGGAGTATGAGCAGGCTCTGTGTTGCTAAGATAGAAAGCCATAAATATTTTAGAAATCTCCTATAATGCTGAGAGAACTAGTTTCTGACTGTCCGGTTTCAGGCACATGACCAAATAGTTAAGTTCTTATTTTGGTTGCCTCATTTCCAGTTCTGTTGATTTCTCCCAGCTTCGGTTAAGGTGTACTTGATTTTTGCTATGCTGGTCACGAAGCATCAGGATTATGTTTTCTGCACCCAGAAGTACTCATTCTTCACCTGAGAAGAATGAGCAGTCACATAGCAAGTAGCTAGTATATTCCTGATATTTTCAATATCAGATGCTCTCCTAATGTGACTTGGAAACATGGATTCTAAAATGCTTTAAGCCAGCTCATAAAATGTCATGAAGACAACAATATGCTCATGATACTGCTAGGTTTTCTGGGAATTCTGCTCCAGCTGTGAATACTTTAAAATACATTAAGCACCTCTGAACAAAAGCGTATGACAATTCAATTAAGTGGAATACTGATTTCTAATTAGCATTTAATTAGAAATTGAGTGCAGATTGGGAAAAGAGTGAGTGGTTCCTTTAACTAATTACAAAACAATGTTTGCTTCTTCCAATTAGCATGATGGTTCGTAAACTCCTTGCACATGAAAGCCATGAAATGCAATTGTATGTATCCCGTGCAACGTGTTTGGCTTGTGCTTTGAGTTATTTACTATGATGTATATTTTTGATCATATAAATGGTGGCCTTGTGTAGCTAAAAGTGTATACATGTAAGACTTGAGAGGAAAACAATCAGCAGTTAATGTGTAACTTTTGTCTGCACTTAACTTAGGTGAACTGGGCTATTTTCTCTCAGACCAGCAGGACTTTCCCCATGCAGATGTAGTGCCCATGTCATGGCTATAGTCCCATGCGAGCTTGGCCCTCGTAGCCACAGCTTTCCTTCAGAAGACATTATGGTACCCGGGAGCAGAAACGTTTGCTTTGGTACAGACCAACAGATCCAGTGAATTTGATGTGCCCAGTGTGTTAAACCCATAGCTGTTTCTGCCCACCAGGCACAGGAGAAGGAATTTGGGGGCTGCTCCTCACCATGCAGAGTACTCTGAGGATGCAGAGGAATGTGAATGTGTAGGAATTGCTCTCTCTATTGGTAGGTCTCAGACTCGATAGAACTACCGTACAGAAATGCAGCATGCCTGATCGTGTGGCAGTGGGGGTTTAACCCAGTGACTTAGGTATGTAAGCAACACAAATGCTGTTTGGATTTCAGCCTCGTCAGTACCTTATATCAGTGAAGCAACCACAAGAATGATTAGAAGTTAGTTTTCTAACCTGAACTGGTAATAAAAAAAAAACCCACCTCAAAACCAGCTGCTAAGAAAGTCTTATATAGATGTCATAATCCATGAAAATTAGAAATTTTAGAGAACTGTTTGGTTTTTGTCATACTTGTTATACTCCTTGGTTTTTAACATGTCTCAAAGATTTGTGTGCAAGAAACCTTACCTAGTTAGATATTAATGTTTATATATTACTCAGACAAGTTTTTTTAACTTCACTTATTAAATATCAGAAATGTAAACCTGGAAGAAGAAAACAAAATAAAATTTTCATGATGATAAAAAGCAACTAAAGGTCTGAAATTCATCCTTATAAGCACTGCTCATTTTTATTACTTTGTATTTGCCGGCTCTGTTGAGGGTTTCTTGAGGAAAAGCTAGAAAAATATAATCTTGGTGGTCTTTTCATAGAAAGATACTAACAGACATTCTACAAATCTCTTTTTAAAAATACATAAGTAAAAGGTGAGAATGACTTTCAGACATATTTATTTCATTTAGTTGTAGATAACATACAGTGAATAATAACTGAAGAAATGCATTCAGTCTTCCAGATGGTCTTTGAGGTTCTGACCCTTCGGAGAGCTTTGGATGTAAGGACTCTTGTAGCCAAGGGCAGCTGTGAAGGAGGTCAGGATCAAGGAGAGGTACAAAGCCTTTGTGGGATTATGGCTGGGATCCTGTGCCTCTTCAAGCCCAAGCATCCTGCTTTTTCTCACTTCTCAGCTCTAGCCCTCTTCAAGCTTCTGGTGTGGAGAGACCACTGGCCACAGACACCAATGAATATCAGTTATTGACTTGTAGCAGAGATCTAGCAAACCTGCTGGCACTTTCCTCTTGCCCTCATCTACCTCAGGAACGTTTCTAAGAGGCAGAATGTGAAGAAGGAAAACTTCACTGAGGTACAGTTTTCAGATTTAATGTGGGCAGAAATTACGCCAGAGCAACCACAGACATCCCCCTTCTTCCTAAGGATGTGTTTTGCCTTGCAGCCAATGCACTCATCACACTGCTTTTATCTGTTGGCATAATTAAAAAGAAATCTTTCAGCTCGGTTTCCACAAAGTACATGGGTGATTTAGGAGAACACATTCTTCATAGTGAAGAAGGCCTTGCAAGCTAAGGGAATGTATCATTTTCTAGGGACAGTGGATTACTTGCTGCTGTTTTAAGGGGATTTGTGAGGCTTGGTTATTTACGGAAGAATAGCTGAGAAATTTCCAAAAGCTTTTGTGAAGGAAATACATTAGTGATAGCATTAGTATTTAATGTAATTTCTTACAAGGTATTCGCCAAAACCAGGAAATGTCACTGAATAATTCTACATATCCTTCACCTGTTAAATACAATAAAAAAGCCTCAGGTATAATTTCTATCTGTGGAGGGGAGAAAAAACCTAAATTTTAAATCCCCTTTTTTTTTTAAAGAAACCATAATTTTGACTAATGCAGAATCAAAGAAGCACTCCTATTTAATTTGTCCCATGGCTTGTAGTGTGTAGTACCTGTAATCTGAAGGTTATTTTATTGCCCGCAGTACAGTTTAAAATTCAATTCCCAAACTCCCTGTTCCTTTAGAGATATTAACTTGCCCTTGTCAGTTTTCCATTAAAGAAATGTCTATGTCTCAAAATGATTTGTGGTCAACTCATGTCAGGAGATTGTCATGAGGTATATGAGGAGACTCTTAAGCCATAGTACATTTTAGATTTTATACCTGAACTCTAAGAACTGGATGTAAGTCACGATTAGCCATATTTCTTTTCTATTTTACTCTGCTGTAGAAAACTGATAAATATAATATTAAATCTGGTGTATTATTGGTATATTTGGCAGTTATGGGACAGAACGTAAATTATGTTTTAATAACTAACAGCATTTTGAAAGGCATCGGAACCTTAAATAAATAATTTCAAACTTTAATCCAAACTAAAATGTTCTTTTGGAGTCTTGTGCTGCTAATGCTGAAGTTGCCTTTAAGCTGAAACATTAACGGCTACTGCTAGTTTTGTCCACTGCTGCCATAAACAAAATCATTGCCTACTGACTTCTTTAAATCATAAACATCTGTATGAATTAATTTTCCCTGGCTAGGTTAGGTGTTATTGCACTGTTTAGGAGGTTAGAACATGAAATTAAGCTGTACCAATAAATATATTTTTTTTATTCTTGATTTACTTGATTGATGGCTTACTCTCCACCACCTCTAAATACACCAAACAAGAAAGAATCATTGTGGATAGACCTGCAGGCATTGCACAGGTTAAACCTGCCAAGCAGAAGTAAACAAACCCTTAAAGGAAACAAGTTTTAGGGAAGTTAATGGTCTTGCTAGCTGAGACAAATTCACAGTATGATTAAAAAAAGCAATGTCAGGAATATGTCTATGCTCAATTTGTTCTTTGAGCAAATGGGGTCCTGACTCTTTTCTCAGTTACTTTGGATCAGATCAGAAATGACTGTAGCCCCTCTGAAGATCTGAGGGAGAATTTCCCAATGCAGAGACGGTCTCCCTTTGATGCTTAGGTGAGTTGGCCTAAAAGCAATATGGACTATGACTGAAACACTAACACCACTTCCAGTGGTGCCAGACAGTCCTAGACCAGCTCATATTGGAGTGGAGATGACTGGGGAAGGCTGCTGTGCAGTTCAGGTGGTTGACCCTAACAAGGGTTTGTCACTAGCGGTGCAAAACTCGGGCTGTGCAGAACAAAAGGCATCGTTGCTCCTGCTTGTTTTTAAGGTAATAGGTGATGAGAACAGATTGTCCAAGCTGAATTCATTCCTACAGTGACAAAACCAATGAAAGCACTGAGAGCTCCCTCTAACCCTGATGATGGGGCTATGGTGACCACAGAGCTCATACCCATGAGGCCCAGGTGGTCAATCCAAAGAGCTGGTGTGAGCTCTTTGACACAAAGTGGCCATCGGGTAAGTTGTGCTAGGGGTCTTCAAGCAGTCTTACTGGAGACTCCTGCTTCCAGTCTAGAAATTGAGAGTCTAAAAGTTAGGTAAACCTCTTGTATGTTAAGTGTTCAACTTACCTGGAATGAGACCTTTTCCACAAATGCATTTTGAAAATAAGCTTCTAGGTCACACAAGTACTACTGACATTATCCTCTATATTCAGAGTGACAATATGGATGAAATTTGAATTATGCTTTTATTACTTATAATATTTCTAAAATTTTGTAACACTAAAAATTATCTGGATTCTTAACTATACCATAGATGACAGACTTGGATAGTTAAAAAATGGAGTTTTGTTAAATGGTGAGATGCAGCAGCGGAAGTCATGTTATGAATTCAGTTCATGAGCAAAGCAGCCACTTACTCTTTTCCTTGCTTATGAAGAGATAATTGCATTACTAATGTACTGAGCCGTATGATTTAGTAATAATATACTTTCCTCTTTCATACAACAGCTTCATCATTAGATCACAAATCACTTTATAAAGGAAGTAAATATAATTACCTTCATTTTATGCCTCAAACTCTGTAAAGAAACACAGAAACTCCATAAAGAAATATTGTGCTGCAATTGTACTTAATGATAATAAAATTAACGTTATTATGAACCTCATATTCATAAACCATCATAGTGGCTGACAGAGCTAAGAATCTTACATTTTTTTTAATACCCACAGAAACCAAAATTCAGGTTTAAACTTTTGAATACTTTGATCCTCTTTATTCAAACCTATTTCTACATCATTATTTCAGCTGTATTCTTGAAGCTGTAATTAAGGTTCTCATAAGATTTTTGTCTGAACCTGAGGTTTCTGTGCAGGTAAAGCAGGTGACATTAAGAACAAGATGATAAAGCAAAGTAGAATGTAGGATTTCAATCTTACTTTAAATTCCAATATAACAAAATGCCGACATTTTAATTTCAAAATTTTTTAATTGAGAAATGCAAATCCTGCTATGTGTCTAACTATGCTGTCCTCTGTCCTCTATAAAGCACCTTGCAGTTTGTTTAGAGAGGAGCATGCATTGCGTTATGAGACAATGAAGCCCTAGAATCTGAAGCTCCCAAAAAGAATAAGGTCCCAAACAGTGACTACCATCAAATACTGTGCTAAGAAGATGCTGATTCATTTTTCTTTTTTAAATCATTCAAATAAAATATTTTGGGAGAAGTTCAGAAAATAAAATACTCTGCTTCAATTTCAAGCAAACCCAAAGTAATTATAACAATTTTTGTGACCAAATTCTTTTCCTATCCATTATTTTTTCTCTCTTCCTTATTTCTTACGGTCTCAGTGCCCCCCTAAGATTGCCTCTAGAGACAAAATGACGAGTTCAGGAATTTGATCTCACTCGCCTGTAAAAATAATATTGCTGGAGAGCATATTACAGCTGCTGAAACTGAACTGGAGCAGGGGAAATATTTGCAGTTATATCTGCAGCAGTGTGCAAATATAATCTCTAATTCTGTTCCTTGAAAAGATTTGCAGTTTTACTATCACTGCTTAAGGAATAAGTCAGTGAGCTGTTGAGATTTTTTTTTTTTAAATCAATGCATACTTCTGAGCTTGAGTGAATGCTTTCACGTTGGAGTTCCATTTAAATATGCAGTTCCTTGCTTTATGTTCTTGAGTTCCGTAAATACCTGACAGATATCTACACTGCTATTTAGCAACTTGCATGTGTTTATAAAACTAGCTTGTTTGTGGTTGGTTGGTTTGTTTCTCCAAAACACCCTGTGAAATGGTAAAATTTATCAGTTTAGAGATATGAGCTGTTCAGTTTCTTAGGAGAGAAGGGAACCGATTAACTGAATTTTTGAGATCAGATTCTTTGTAGGGATCATCACTCTGTCATACAACTGATCAAAGGAACCAGTCAGAAATTACAGTCTTAATGTAACCTTCTGTTCCTATGGCCCTGGGGACAATTAAGCATGGGGATAGCTTGCCTAAGACGGACAGAGAATCCTCATTACTGGGGGCTTTTGAGAGTAAGATATGCAAAATCTATCAGGAACAAGGCAAGTAGAATTCATGCAATGATTTCCTAGTGCTGCCTGCAGTTCTGTAATTCTGTCATTCAAGGACTGATAGATCGTTAGGAGTAGCTAAAAAGCTGGTTGTTCAATAAAATTAAAGCCCTTTTTGCATAAAGACAAGCATATCTTCATCCCTTCTATAAATTACGGTGAAATAAATTATACTTTGCTAGCAGTATCAGTAACTAGTTTGTTTTTTTTTTTAATTCTTACAGGAAAGAGTAATGTAGTTCCTTATTTCTTTGAATGCTGAGCCCTGAATTTTATGCTCTAATTGAAAGTAATACAGGCATCTGCAATTTTCTGTAAAGAAAATATCTTCTGTAATAGTTTGTTCTGCTGACATTTGGGTGGAAATTGTTCCGGATTCATCAGGTTTATAATGCATGAAAGAAGTGAATTGATACCGCTCATAACAGACAACACAGAAAGTTGTAGGAAAGATCAATGCACACTTAATGACAGCCTTTATGGGAGTGTGTCCTCAATTTATTTTATTTTTTTCCCCTTCCTTTCAGCATCATGCATAAGCTGTGCTGCTGTGTTGGGTTTGTACTTTAGAGAGACTGGCTCACTCCGGAGGATCTGTGTATTAGCTGCTGCTCCGCTGCATCTACCTGCCTGGTGCTGGTGGTCAAAAGCAGCAGAATTTCATCAGGAGATACAGAAGGTCTGAGTTAGTGTTTAAACTCTGCCCTTCAGAGCCTTTGTGCTGCACAATGTCAAACGGTACGGTTCCTGGTACGTAAAAGCTAGTAGGTAGACTAGAAGCATTCAGAAATGGTCTCCTTCAGTGTATTTCTTCTGTGAGAAAGTCAGCAACTCAACTTATTAGTGCACTGAACCAAATGTTCAAAATAGCTTTTACTGAAGATCTATTTGAGTCATACTGTAATATCCTTTAATTAAAGTATGTAACCAAAGTTACTGTTAGCAACCGTCAGAAAATGCATAGCTCAGCTGCAGCGTAGAAACTGAGAACTGAACCAATGTACAGGGCCTTACTGTAACCCAAAGGGGTGGCAGGGAGATACATACATCTACTGTACATACTGTCAACGCCGTGGAGGGAGGAAGGAAATGGCTACTTCTGACTTTTAAAATACAATAGGCAGTAAAATCTGATACTAAGAATGACTCAGTGCATGTGTGTGTTAGTGTAGGGGGAGAAGTCTAATTATGAGCTGATTGACATTTTTGTGCACAGTGATTCCCTTCTGATGGATAGCCAGAGTGCTAGTACTGGTGGGCATACATGAAGAAATACAGGCAAAGAAAACCTGCTTTTCCTGGATCTGATCCCCGTAACCAAGCAAGCTTTGTCAGGTCTTCCTATAATTAAAGCATTCACTGATTCAAATTTTTCTCCAGTGGCTCTAGAATGCTGTCTTTTAAAATTAATTAATGAGTCTTTTCTAGCATCAATTTTGTGTTTAATTTTTAATGCATATGCTATAAAACATATCCAAGGATGAACTTTCAAGGGTCAAGAATTACTGGGCTAGAACTGGCAACACTGAAATACAGTTCTTTCACTGGGCCACAAAATCTTTTTATCCTAGTTGTTGCCAGTTTAGAGATGATTTAAAAGCAGTCAATTGGCCTTTAAATGCCTTCAGAGATCCCACGTAATTACACAGATGCCAAGCTCTACCCACAGGCAATCTGCAAAATTTCCTAGTGCTATAATAAATTGCTTTCATCTAGACTAAAAAAGAAACTATAATCCTTGTTAATTTATCTGATTTGAAAATGACCTGGATCTCATGATAAATCAGTTTTAACTTCCCTTCTTGGTTAAACTTAAATATTTCATAAATTTTATTATTTTAAAGATCTTAAATTAAAAGCATTTATCCATTAAGGTAATTTATTAACTCAAGTAAGAATGGAAGTAAACATTGTGTGATAGGTGTCTTTTTATCAGTTGAGAAGGACTTCCTGGGCAATGAGGGCAGTAGAGACACACTATGCCAAGTGGCTTCATTAGCTTTGTACAGAACAGATGGGCTTTTCTATTACAGGAATATCTGAGGAGAATGTTTTGAAACCTTTTATAACAATGCTTAGTCTAAATTTCCTATTTCTTGTTTTATGTTGATCCTGTCCTATTTGCTTGCTTTGTGAGATGCATGGGTCAGATGTTGTCACATTTACTGTTATTTTAGATGTGTCTTCTCTTTTATCCCCAGCCTAAATGAGCAACAGCTGTCCCTAATAATAAGGAGAGTTTAAAGGATGTAAGTCTATGGCTGATTAGTAAAGGAGGGGAGCTTAATCCTCATCCCCAAAGCATGCAGGACTGAAAAAAGGGAAAAGAGAAGGCATTTGACACGGTGCATGGGAAGTGCAGAAAAGGCTTCTGCATTGGTATAAATACAGAAGCACATAAACATATGCGCAATTGCTAACACCAAATATTTAATACCATGGCTATGGAAGGGAAGGCTCCAGCTAAGACCCCTATAGTCACCTTTTCCATACATGAATGTATGGGTTTTTTTCAAAGTCTGCAATCTGGCTTGCCAAGCAACTCTGTGTTGTATACATTTAAAGTAGCGTGAGCACAAATCATATCACAGCTATTTAATTTGTCATTGTTAAAGAAAAGCATTAGAGGACCGCAGATTCCTTGCTGTACTTTGGGTTTTGAATTTCTTTTCCAAATGATGTGTTGGTTTTTGTTGGGCTTTTTTAAAAGAATAATTAAAAAAAAAAAAAAAAGCAAAACAAAACAAAAAAACACCACCAACAACAAAATGGATCTGAAGGAAATCCCAAAGCCAAAACCAGGGGTAAACATGCAGATGATCATTGAGAAAATGCAGAACATTTGGCAACAGGAGAAAGAACCTGACTTTCATCAGCAGCATGCACACTAGATGTGTAAGTGGTTCAATTTCTGATTTGGAGAACTAAATTAAAGCAGTGGATATTTACACATGTCATCCAATGTTAAAATAATCACATACAACAGGTGTTCATCTTGATTCAGGAGCCAGAAGGATCCCAGTTTTCTGGGTTTATGATATTACTCTTACCCTGAAAAGGCCAGTGCTGACTTGCCTGTGGAACCAGAGCTGCCTTCTCCACGCGCTCTGAGGTTTCTCTCAGCCACCGGTGTGTGAATAAGCGGAAGCTCGCTGCTGTTATGTGCCGTTACTGGAGAATGCCAGTCTCTGGCTATCAGCCTTGACTATTGCACCAGGACTAGCCACATAGCTAAACAGCAAAAACGAATAATACAACCTGCTCCATAGTGCTCTAAAAGAAAAAAGCTAATTATCATTTAAGCCATTTAGAAGAAATGAATCATAAACATGTTTTTAAAAGCTGAAACCATGCTATTATCTTAAGCTGGTAAGAACAGGAAGGAAAAATACTGAAGAACAGTAGCAAATTTATGTGAGAATAAAAGAGGTCTCACAAATAAGAGTTGAAAAGGCACCACTTATTTATAATGATTTAGGGTATAGATATGGTATGCTCTATAAATAACAGAACAGGAAGGAAAAATATTCACTATATATTAGGTCAATTGAGAGCTTCAAGTTCTTGAAAGGAATGATACAACTTATGATACTCTTTCATAAATCTAAATCAAGATAAGATTTTTTCAGCACTTCAGTATTTTTAAAAATCCTCTCATAACAACTTTTAAATGCTCTCTTGTATCCAATTCCTCACTGTGGGATTTATATTTATATGTAAGGTTAAAAGACCAGAGAATTATATACCCAAGATAAATCTCAGCAACCCTTGGTTTATGCTTTTTTTGTAATCTTTTTTCCAAGAGCTGGACTCCCTGTGGATGTAGGGCTGTTGACCAGGCAGCCATTCAGACTGCTCAATGTGTTCTGGCTGATTGTCAAGAGCTGTGAATCGGCAGAGCCTTAACACAGGCCTTTGAAGGGTTTGCATCCTAGAAAAAGCCAGAGCTGCTCTTTGGGGTTGGTGGGGGGGGGAGCGGGGAGGGTGTCTGTCTGGTTGGTTTTTTTGTGTCTATGAATGTGTACGCATTCCTTCCTAACAAGTGGACGTAATCTCCAACTCAACCATGTGGCATGTCTTAGGACCACGGCGAGACTTTATTCTGATTATTCATCTGAAATTGCTCCATACTGATCTCTGCATCAGGCTAAAGAAGTCTTCTCTGGTCCAGTCTTTCACATGAGAGCAAGGTTTTAGCCTGATGATTCAATGTGATTTCAGCCATGGGTCGGGGATTCTCAATGCTCAGTCTGCTACCAGCCTGAAAAAGAAACACATATATTTTCTTTTTTCTCTTTTCCTTACAGGCTGTCTACATGAGTTTCTCTCAGGACTTGGGATTGCCTAAACTGGTTTTGAAAGCAATACAAATACTTTCAGTGCACTATTTCTTTGCGGGAAGCAAAGCTTGGGTTTGGAACTTACTTCTTCTCCCCAAACACAAAGTACAGACAATAAAACATTTTGCGTTTTCTGAGACTGAAGGCCACTAATCTTGCCCCATGCCTCCCAAAGTGTAGGCAGTCAAGAGATGCAAAAAGACCCTCCAAATAATTTTCTGAGTTGACATGGTCTCATGAGTTACTGTTATAAAACAGTGAACCTGGTATTCAAAACAGTCTCAGCTCTCTGCTTGTGGGATATCTCTGTTCCTTTCCTTGGCTGACTCTGACATAAAGGTATTCCTGTTTCCTGATCTTATGGATGCTAAGCTGTGTAGGCTGCCAACAAAGGTGCAATAGTGAAGATCCCCTATTATCCTGCATTTGCTGGAGGCTCTCTGGCAGCTGAAAGGAGTGTAGGAAAACTCATAGAACTTTTAAGATTTTGGGCAAATTTGCAATGCAGACAAAAATTGTAGAAAACAGAGGGAATGATGTGATTTAGGATTGTTTTGGAAGATTTGGATGTTGATGATGTGTAATATTGTTACAGATTAACATTCCTGCAGTTGTCTTCTGTGTGGAATGATTGATTGAGCCTATTCCTGTAAATTGTTCTTTAAGCTCAGCTTAAAATAACATTTTTGCTATTTCTTACATAAATGTATGGTTTCCTCTTTTGCTTCTGCCCACAAGAACATCTGATTATCGGTGTTCACTGCAATCTCTGTGGGGAAAAAAAATCGCAACTAGCATTGTGCTCTGACTGAGCCCATTCGCTTGATTACTGTCTTTGACTCCTGATTGCAAATGAGCTTGTAACAATAAAGCCATACAAAAGAAATGAGAAAAATGTCAGGGCTGGATCCACCAGTCCCTCCTGAGGACTGCAGGATTGACAGAAATGCTCAGTAGAGCTGATGAAATGAGAAAAATAATACCTCATCTTTGAGCTCTGAGCTATAAAGCTTTCCATTTAGCAGAGCTCACATTAGCAAGGACTGTTAAAGCATCCTGTATCTCTGTGCTGTCTCTCAAATGCAGCTTAATCACATTTATTTACTTAATAATTTAGAAAAAGAAGTTCTGAATGTTAGGGAAAACTGATACGTTGGTCTTTATTTGACAGTTTAGTATATTGTAAAGGACATTGCATTTTATGGAAAGCTGACCTGGAGATGTCAATGAGTGCGTCTCAGTGCCAATTTAATGCTTCTGAGCTTCTCTGTAAGTGAAACTTTTCATGCGCCGTGTTTTGATTCATCAACAGCAATTCCAGCCATCTCTCATCTAACTCTGCCTCCTTCCCAAATCAAATTGCCTTGCAAATCATTAACATTTTTACTTGGTTTTTGAAATGTTTTAAGTGGATGGTGTGGTTTTCAGCTACTGCACATCTCTCTATGCGCCATTCTCAGAAAATGCCTTAATGTTCGTTGACAGAATTGGGCTTCTCTCAAAATAATATGGCAATAGCTTCTTCCTTCTTGCCTCCCTATTGCAAAATCCATTAACGTGGCATTTAGAGAACTTAGATGTAGGAAAGAGAAGTTCAATTCTTATATAAAGCCAAGAGAATTAAACTCCCTTCTTCCAGGTCACACACCATAGTAAGGGTGGGAGCACCTCCCTTCTCCACTTTCATCTGTTCCCTTGTGCAGAAAATTATTCAATGGATTGAAAGTGCAGTCACGTCAGACCAGGATAATATAGACTAGCAGTTAGGGCATTTACCTTGGAGAGAAGAGTCCATGGTTCTAGTTCCTTCTTTGAGTGCTTTTTTGGAAATTAAACGAAACATTCCTAGAACAGAAATCATAACCTAGCACTCCTCTTCACCTGAACTAGTGAGCTTCAGAGCGGTGCTCATGCTTGCTGTCATCTTCTGGTTCCACACAGACATGCAACAAAGCATATCTACATTTCCATAACTGGAAAAGAGTTAAATGAAGTAAGATGAACAGGTTAAAACTCTATTTACATACTGCATGTGATTTTGTATTAAGACCATTTAAATTCTTCCCAAGAATAGTTCTGATGCTTGTCTTCTGTTCCATGAAGACAGGCTTAAGCTGAAAATACCCCTATGATAAGTTACAGTAACAGTAAAGAAAGGTGCTTCTGATAGCTGAATGCTTTTTTTTAACTTATGATTTCATTTTGCAATTTTGCAGACAAGGAAGTTATTTTATTGTAGATTGTTTATTAATTATATCTGAAAGCATTTATTTTGAAAGTCAGTTATTTTCAATGCTAGCTGCTTAGATTCAACAGATCAGGATTTAAATAAAAAGCTTTACTTGTCTTGCATGAGAATTTGTGTGTTTTGAGTGCTGGTACTCATTCATAGACTTACTCTTATTTTGCTGTACGGGCAATATGCCTTTAAAAGGTATTTTGAGATGCTGCAATTTTAGGTTAGAGTTGTAGAATTGCTAGACCTTCTCTGCTCAACAAATGTAGCTTTTCAATGTTGATCTAAGAAGCAGTCACGCATTTTGAACTGAATATCTGATTAATTTTCTTTTTTTATTATTTGTTTGAATGAAGACATTTTTATCCAAAGAAGGCTGCTTGATAAACTTTTTTTTCAACCATTTAAAAATAGGGTTGTTTGGTAGGATGCATCCATAGTCTGTGTTTGGAGGCAAAAGGATGATGAGCACACCTGCAAAAGTAAGAAGACAGTTTCTTAAACAGGCTTTTGCTTTTGTCCAAACATTCCTGAAGCTTCTAACTCTCATTTTGTTCCATTAATATTTTACCTTGATAATGTGTGTTATTCTGGTTTGTCCTGAGGCTGAAGTTGAAGTACTGTCACCTGGGCAAACCACTCTAGGGATGATTTAGAAATCTTTACAAAACCATGCTAATTGCAGAAGGATAAATTAATGAAGCTCCTCAACATTTATTCACTTGGAATAATTCCCAAATAATAAAATATAGTAAACCAGGTCATTTTGCTAGAATAATTTTCTTTTGCTGAGCATAAAAAAAAATAATGTAGCTGCTTACTGCTGGAGTGTCTCTGATATAATACTGTATGTCACTGTGAATCCTGTAAATGAGCTCTGTTTCGAAAGTTCAGTGATTTACAATGTTTGAAGCCAGTCTTTCTGCAAAGACCAGAGGTCTCTAAGATAAGTAGTCTGTTGCATGTAAAAAGCATGTTCAAACTATGTATGGCTCATTGTAGGTGTGTATAGTACCCATGGGCCATAAAGGGGATCACATTTTATATATGAGTACTAGTCATAATAAAGAAGCACGAAAGGAAACAAATTATTTGGTTGTAGCTTTTTCATATTAACTTTGATTGCTATTGTTACAAATTATTCAGTCTAGTGAGATGTATGCAAATAAGAGGTGGGATTTAGAATTACACCTACTCAGAAGGGCTGTGCCTGCTTCAGTGATTAGAATTCATCTGAATTTCCTGCATATGAAGGAGATGAAGTCCAGACCAAATGACTTGGCTCCTTGCAGGTTCACCCTTTCCTGGTTAAGCACACCGCAGTGCAAGAGCTGATGGCCGCCTCCCTTGAACGGCCAGTTCCATATTCTGCACTATGAAAGCAAAAGAGAAACCAGTCACAACATCCTTGCTGTGGATTCATAGGTAGCATGTAGGGGACCTCCAGTAAGTGGAGAGCTGTTTCTGTGTAGCGCTGGTCAAACATACCTTTAACTATATTTTTCTGGCTATTTTTCTTTCACAAATGCTTCTTATTGTACATGAAAAGGCTTCTGATTCTGTAAGTGAAGTGTGCTGAGGTAACTCCTTGAAGGAGTTGTATTTTACTTTACTCATGTCTCAGGGGTTTCTATGGCCCTTGTAGCTGGTAAATGTTTAGATAGGCATTCCCAGATGCATCTTGCTTCTCTCATAACTTGCATGGAAATGTAACCTGCATAAAGACTTGGCACGCCCAGAATGTGCTCAGGTGTTTCTTTGTGCCTTCTGCCTTATGTTCACTGGGTTGGGGACTAACCTGCATCAATGTCAATGCTTTGTCAAGCATTGGAACTGGCTGCCCAGGTAAATGGTCCAGTCCCCATCCCTGGAGGTATTTAAAAGACAGGCAGACAAGGTGCTTAGGGCCATGGTTTAGTGGTGGAAGGGCAGTGTTAGGTTAACTCTTGGACTTGATGGTCTTAAAGATTTTTTCCAACCTAAATGATTCTATGATAAGGGCAGAAGGTACCTAGCTGTGTTACTCAGGAGGTACCACCACAACATTTCTGAATTCAAATGTTTGAAGAAACAGAAGTTGTCTTAAGGAATCATGGACAAGAGCAGAAGACAGCTCTTACTCCTTCCTGTCGGGCTTAGCACATATCATGTGTTCTCCTTGTATTTAGACTATGGAAAGGAGTTGGGAGGATACATGGAGCAGAGCTTGTTTGTGCTCCTGTGGTTGATAGGTGATGGAGAGGCTGCTGGTTTGCACCAACCTAACCTGGAGCTGTGTTAGACAGAAAGAAGTGAATGATTTGCTGTCTGTCCTCTGCTGAGACAAGCTTGGAACATTGGAACATTTGGCCTTAGTTTCAGAATGAGCTGCTGGGAAAAGGGCATAAAGGGGAAACCTTTGCATTTGTGGACTCTTGTAAACTGTGTGGGTTTTGGTTTTTTGTTTTGTTTTAATTTTGTTTTATGTGTATTCTCTACTTTTCCCTCATCTGGAATAAACAGTAAGTGCAAAGTTAATTACTCTTTCCTTTGTAACTTTCTCCCATGAGTCATTCTGTCTATTTTTGCCTTTCTTTCCAGGAGTATAATTAGTTTGCAACTGGGTTGTGGGTTTTTTTTTTTCCAGTTGTATTTCTTTGCGTGTTCCATCCTAGCTTTGCAGCATAGCTCTAATACATCAAACAAAAGTATGCTCTAAGCATTGTGTCAAAGCTTGATGTGAGTACCTGACAAATAATTGATGTCTTGTTACATCTTATATGGATCTAAAACAGAGGGACAGCCATGGAATTCCCTGTTGCTGGCTTTCCCAACTACTCACAATTTTTACCTCCCAAAGTAGGGTTTAGTACAGTTGGCTGAACGGAGCAGGGCAGAACCAGCGTTTGGTAGGTCTCAAATTTCCCAACTGTTTTATCTATACCAGAAAAATTGATGAGTTGGGAGCAGAAGTGCTCCTCTACTTTCAAAATGAAAGCCGTAGCATGTTATGTACTTGCAGTCTTTATTACTGAAAATACAATTAACCCAGAAAAATTGTTTTCTTTTAATCAAAGAAGTTGAAATCTCACTTTATAAAGAAAAGCACCCTTTGGTGGTGATGTTCACAAAAAGTCATGTAAGTGAAGCCAAAGAAAGCAACGTAGCCTTTTTAGACTTGGAACCTTTTCTAGCATTCCATTCTTGTAAAATATATACCCATGAAGCATAAAAGCTACTGACTTTTTTTAAGGCACTTAATTGAACTTATTTATCTTTAAAATGAACCTTTATTGAACGTAACAAGAATGGACAATTTAAGGTGGTTGTTTAATCAGTGGACTACCATTAGTGTTAAAAATCTCTTGGAGTTGAAGCTGCAGGGTGAGATTCTTCTCCTAATGCTAACAGTGTTCTGTGTCCTTCTCTTAGGCACTGGTATGGGCTTTGTACTGTTCCCGTGTTTCTGAACACAAAAATAGACATAAAGCACACAAAATGGAGTTTGTCCTTGAAAAATCACAGTATCCTTTGCTCCAGCTGATGGACCTCAGAGGCAATGGATTTAGGGTCAAGTTTCTTTTCCCAGTACTACTTTTGAAAAGATTAAATTATGTTTTCTGTGTATGCCACAGCAGAACTGTGGCAAAACAAAAGGAATGGAGAGCAGTGAGGTTATTGCTGATGCTTCCCGGTGGAAGAGGAACATAGGTGTTTGACTGTCAGTGCCAGGACAGGCTGGCATGTGTGATGGAGGTGTGCATCTGCAGCGCTTTGGAACAACGGTGCTTGAGGTATTTCCTCGGTAATAGTTAACACTTTGAGAGAGGGAGCAACCCAGATGAAAAAACGTGAGAATGAATGCCGCGTAGAAACGTGTGGTTTAGAGTTGTGTGAGGTGGCGTGAGCTGATCCAACCATCAATCTGTTGGCAGAAGGGAGGCTCTAGGCTGTGCTGGCTCCTGCACTGGAACAGTTCAATGACTGGCCCAGCTGTGAGCCATCACCTTGCCCCGGACAGCCACGCACAGAGGCAGCCTCTTCCTTCGGGCCAGGCTGGTGCTGCTGCTTGCAGCGAGCGCTGGAGCGTGGCCCTGGTGTGGGATGGGCTCCGGCAAAGAGAGGCAGGAGGGAAACCTCCCACTCGGGCAGTATTGACCTTTGGATCAGCTCAGCTGTCTTTTGTCACTTCTTTTGAAGGTTCACTGAGCCTCTTTAAAACAAAGAAATTACAAAATTTCTTTTAGACAAGTAATTCCTGTGCAGAGTTTGAGGGGTGGCTGATTCAATGGCTACTGCTGCTATCCATGTATAGGAGGACCAAATGAAGAGGGAGAATTTGTTAACTGGCTTCATTTTTTGTATGGAGCAATACAAATCTCCCTGATAATGGTATCTTGTGGGAAAACAAGGGGAAAAAACACAAAGGCTTGTAAGTTAATGTATACATCTTTTCCTTGCTTGATAGCCTGTGACTACAGATCTTTCTTATTTCTCCCCCTTTGAATTAGCTATATAAATTTTTGGGTCCTCTTCCAGACCTTTGTGTCCATTCAGCATCACATCCATTGCAGGCACACTTTATTCTTCTGCTTATGCTTGTCATTATTCTGGTGCTGTCAATTAACATTAGCATTTCAGTATAAATCTTCAGTATAGCACAGAAGAACCACAAGCAAGAGTTAAGTTTTTAGTACACCTGACAAAATTTTTCTTCTGTGTAACTTTTTCTCTGTATCTAAATTTCTTATTTCGAATCTAAATTCTAATTAAAATTGTAAAAAGGAACTTAAAGCCTGCTTTGCAAGGTAACTCTGCACTGAGCTGAATAACAATGAGAGGAGATAAACATTAAAGTAGTCTTTCTTTAGTGTTTCCTACTAATGAATGCTAATGTGTCTCTTCAGACACTAGCATCTACAGTTGCACTTACACATCTTTTTGGGGCAAAGTACGCATCAAAGTGATAGTTATACGTCAAATGGCAGGTGGAATAGCAATATAGATTTATCGTTTGCATTCCATAAATTTTCTTTTAAAAGAAAAATCAGTTTTCTTCTATGAAAATTGTAAGGGCCTGTGTCCTCATAATGAATCCTCCACTTCTGCTTGCTTACAACACAGAATCCAGCTTTTCCTCTTGTGCTCTCTGGCCGCTTTATTAAGCATGAGGCCTGTCTGTGTAAGGCAGCTGCAAATTCAGACCCTGTAGGTTTGGGGCTATGCAGGATAAGAACATCTTTTAATGTATGAAGAATGTGGTACCACTCCTACAAATATTGGGATAGTCAGATGTCTGGCTAGAAGTCCTCATTACTCATGTTTAAAAGATTAAATGTGTGTTTATAGTATAATACCAACTATACTTGCTATATTATGTTACAAATGCTATCATTTTATAGGTTGCATTCTCCATAACAAGAATCCTGTATATTGTAGCTTATTTCCCTATAAATGCTGATTACCAATTGGTCATGCAAGCAATATTAGTGTATTTTAGGGAACACCTGCAGTTTCCTGGATATGTTGGATTTTATCAATAGGATGACTCTAGAATGGGTAAAACATTATGCCCCAAAACACTGTTTAAAAAAGAGTGTTGGTTGTGTAGGAGAGCCTGCTCTCAGCTCTCTGCTTTGTATGCTGAAGACTCCAACTTATGGAAAATAGAAACTGATATCTTATATAATTAGACTCATTCAGGTAGAAAATCAGAAGTACAAATTGATGAAAAGTGAGCTAATGAAGATTAACAGCTTTGTTCTTCCTCCAGTTATTTTCTTGTCACACTAAAATTGCTTTCCCACCTCCTTGCTGGTGCTCTACTCGCCTTCCTAGGATGCAACCTGGGCTGTTCTGTGATCCTTTGATATGTTTGATTAGGAGAGAAGATATACTTGCTCCAGTTTAAAGGCCGCCAGCTCACTAGACTACTACTAGCACTAGACTACCAACCTTTAAAGGAGCCTAAGAGCTATTTCTTCATAAGCGGACGCAGCGTCCCGGGGGGAAGAATGAGTTACAGGTTTTACTTAGCATTTTTCACGGTTGTGCTCTAAGCTGCTCCTTGCGTTCCCATAGGAGATTGATGTAACAACACCATCTTCTTGTTCAGTAGTAAATGAACTAAGCATAAGACACTGCCAAGGATGGTTTTGAGGCAGAAAAAAATATCAGGAGAAAAATCAGAAAGTTTCTTCTATAAGAGAAGCCAAGGGGTGAAACTGATGGGAGGTCAATAGAGATGAAGGATGCTGGCATTGTGATGTCAGAGATTAACATCACAACTGGGTACTCAGTTACTGCTTGGATGGATTAAATGTTAAAAGGACTTAATGAGCAATGAGAAAACTTGCAGGGATAAAAGGACAACCAGCACAGCGATTAAATGAAGGAGTATAGAGGATCTACAAAAATTGTTTCAGTGGCATTGTTTTGAATAGAGAGAAAAACCCTTGCTGGAGTCAAGGTTTAAAAAAGGGAAGCTGAAGCATAGTGTGTTGAGATCTTGAAGATGTGGGCGGAATGACAGAAAAGATGGTGCAGTTTTTCGAGATACCTAAGTAAAGAAAACCAGCAAAATTTGGAAAAAGCCTAGAAATGCAGATCCAGAGCGATGGCTGAAGTTATGAATTAAGTAGAGAGCAATTTAGGAATTCTGGTATTATTATTATAAAATATTTGTGACAATAATGAGATTTTTTTCTCATCTGAAATGGTGCAGTCCCAAAGTGCCCAGAGTTGATCTTTCATTAAATGTAGTCTCATTATCAGAAGAATTTTAGCTAAATTTGCACTTGTGACATATATGAATTCAATTTACTTCAAAGATCTAAAGGCTGTTTGACTGAACTAATCGCCTACCAGTGAAATATCATTGACCGCTGTGAGAAGAGCCGACTGTAGCTATTTACAAAAACAAACAAAAAGTGATTTATCTGAAATTCTTTATCTGAGGCCGTTTAATTTCAGTGCATGCAAGCTGACTTCAAATGTATCTAATTGTGAAATGTTTTTAGGAATGTGTTGACAGTAGTACATCACTTTGTCACCTTGGTTATAAATTATTTCTCTACAGAAAAGCTTTCTTGGGAGAAATGCAAACATCAGTTTCCCAGGCATGGTTATCTCATCCTGACAGCGTTATAGGTGTAAAGTTATGTCGCTTGATGGTCACTCCTGCCTAAATGGCTAAATGTCATGTTGGCTTCTTTGCTTTTATGATTTCCTTTTCATCTTCCTATCTGTGTATCCAGAACTCTCAAATATTCACAAAATATTTAAAACCATTGCCTTTATTACAATCATGCTGTTATATGTTATGCAATCACGTATAAGATTAAGTTCATATTTTTTAATATAGTATTTTATTTAAGCTAATTTTAAAAATAATTTAACTGGCAGTTAAACTATGTGCAGGAATGTTACACCACGGGTTGAATGAAAAACCTGAATAACTTAACAGTGTAAACCACAAAAGGAAGCTTTTCTAGATTTAATTGACATATGCAAAAAGATAACAGAGAAAGAAAGAATTAGTTAAAATTATAAAAATAACCCCCCTAAAATTACAAAAATAGATAGAAATCTTTTTTCAAAGTTGCTTCCTAAAAATCCATTGGTCTAGGATCAAAGCTTAGACTGTATCACTAAACTGGTGGTTGCCTTCTTTCCCCATCTCCCACCCATGCCCCCATTACAGACACTCCAGTTACCAGAAGCGCTTCCTGGATCAGAAATAGCTGCTGAGTTGGTTTTTGCTGTGTTAATGCAGAGAGAACCTCATAGCTATGGTCTCATGCAAATGTTTTTACATTTATTTATGCCTTTGAAATAAGATCCAGAAAGAAAATATCAAGAAGAAGTTGTCTCAGATACAGCTGTATTAATTCTCCTCTCTTTTTGCTGAGCTGGGGCTCTGTTTCATCAGACCACTTGAGCTCTGCTTACTCTTACTGATTTCAGTGACACTGACACATGATCAAATATGTGTTCATACGCTTTGCTCACTACTGAGGGCATTAAACTTATGCTTAAATAGTTTACTGAAGAACAATGTTCTTTGCCTTTTAAATATGAGTGTGTGTATATATGTTCATATTTATACATACACAGGTACGCACACACATATAAATATACACATGCACAGTACCGCTCAGGTGAGCAGTCAGTGAGTAGAGCAGTAAATCCATTCAAATGTTTTCCAGAGCCAAGTTGGCTTAGTGTTGGAGTTCTACCCCACCAGACCTTTGCCGCAGGGACCTTTGCGCTATGTAGAAGTGCAGTGTGCCAGCCCCCCTCGAGAGGACAGTTGCATAAGACTCCCTCTCTTGGTCAAGCCTAACAGCAATATTGGATAAAAGTTCAATATACAGTAAGTTCTGTTGTTGCCTAGATTTTGTGGCAGGCGGAAGGGACTATAATAATGGTGTCAAACTTCAGCACGTTCAATGTGGTAATCAGACCTCCTCTCATCTTCAGGGAGGTTTACTTTATGCCTGATACCTGACGGTATTTAACAGTCCTTAGAAAATGTAGGAGACTTCACTGGCAAGCCTGCTGTCTCAATTTTGGGAAGGGCTGTAATTTAATTTTAGTTCTTCACTCACCTCTTAATCTCCAGGTTTCTGATAATCTGCATCAATCTTCATACCTTTTACATCATTAACTTTGCCATTCTGGCTTCAGCGTATGCTCCTATTTTTCAGCCATGTTCATCTTTCAGTGCATGGTCTCTTTTTAGTTCAGCCTGCATTTGTTTACTTGCTTCCCTCATGACTTATACACTTATGTGCACGTTATTTAATTTCAAGCCTCGCTTACTTTATCCCATTGATCAGTCTTATATGGTACTTCAGATACAAGCTGTAGCATACATAGAGCCACCTGTAGGACCCTACAGCATTCATATTCAAGGATTTATTACACCTTGTAGTCTATGCTATTGACTGAATGAAGGAGGTGAATTTGATATTCAGCTTATGCCACATTCTCTTCCTTTTTACTCTAAGCGTGCTTATTTTTCAACAGACATTCAGAATTAAGACATCCAATGGGTCTTTTTGCTCAGATTATGCCCATGGGGACACAGGTCCCTGGAGGTAAATCCCCGAGCAGCTGTGTGCAATAACAACTCCGCAGAAGCCCCACGTCGCTGCTCAGCCTGGCTGGGGAGGAGGCTGAAGCTGGGCGGGAGGAGCGCTGGCCTGCGCTGCTGCGGTGGGTGAGCGCGCTGGCACGGCTTCATTGGGCTGCTAGCACGTGCCTTGCCGTGCGGGAACATCACATTTCAGTTCTCATTGCTGGGTGTTCTGTATTGCGAGCATCTTCACAATGAACTCGTTTGATTTCACCCAGACTCTCATAGAGAAAAGCTTTTTGATAAGCTACTTGCTGCATTTAGTGTTTTCAACCTCTACCTTTGTCTAGATGTGCAGAAGGGTTAGGAATGAGAAAAACAGGCAGTCAGGAGGCATTGCTCTTGGGCTGAGGGTAAAGTTTGAACCTGGGATCGTCAGTGCAAACAGCCCAGGAAGGCGTGCTAAGCTGAAGTACCAAGAGCCAAAGACACGACAAGGTCAATACAGAAGAAGGTGAATGAGGATTTTGTTTTGTGATACTGTGCTAGGCAAGCATTTGATATAATCACAGTTTTGATGCAAGAGAGCTCTTCATGACTGTGAGAAAAAAGACAATAATTATGCGTGGAGTCACAAGGGGGTTGATAATTAACCTGTAGATGTTAAATTATCTATGCTGACTGGAGATTTAAGTATCAGTTATTAATATTACTTCCTGTGTCTCCAGTAACAAATCACCAATAATTACCCTTTATTGAAAAATAGTTTCATAATGTGGTATAAACCACAGTGGAGCTAAGAAAACAACAAATGCATGTGTTAACAAACTAACCCTTTCAAAAGTTGGGTTTTTTTCAGAATGCCATTCATTCCTAAAGGGAATAATTAAGTAGCTTGTAGAAAATTCAATTTGCTGTCATCCTTCAAAGTAGTGTCTGCTATTATCACATACCTACATTGAAGAGCCTGCTTTATTGCTGACATAAGTTAGAAAGCTCAAGTATAAGGTCACAGGACCCTTCTTTTGTTCCAGTAGTGCAGAAACCCCTGGAACATAGTCTTATCAGTCTATGTGGCTCTGTATTTCACCTTCAGTAATGGTGGAGATACTGAGACAAGTTTTGATTTATCTCTGAATTTTGAGTTCTACTGATTTTTGTGCAACTTCAGTATTTTCTCTATTGTAAATGTGGAGGTTTTTGCCCCCAGCAGATGCTTCACGCAGACTTTAGATTTAACACAGCTCTCATTCACAAACTACTACTTCCTTTGCAATATATAGCATCACTGTTAAATAGATCACATCGATGAGGGGTTCATTTTTGGTGATTGTATGGCAAAAAACTGTAAGGTAATCTGTCTGGCAGCCTCAAGAGGCTATGAAGAACTTGTTCTGATGCTGTTACTATATCCTAAACAATGCTTGAAACACAAGAATGATGATGGAGCAAATCCTTTGCCTGAAACCTATAGTATTGGGTAAGAACATTCCTTTAAAGGCCACGAAATTACAATTTTATCAGAGACACCCATGGTATACATTCACTGC
This sequence comes from Gorsachius magnificus, assembly GCA_034008185.1. Classification (NCBI taxonomy): domain Eukaryota; kingdom Metazoa; phylum Chordata; class Aves; order Pelecaniformes; family Ardeidae; genus Gorsachius; species Gorsachius magnificus. The sequence continues at coordinate 19,316,964 of CM067089.1, read as the reverse complement.
CATTTTGCATTACAGAGGGTCAAGTTACCGAGTTAACTGAAGTCTCAAACTACTCGTCTGATACCACAGTGTTTCTAACTGCCAGGCCAGTGCTTGGCAAATATGGTCTCAGACAAAATGTCCTGGTTGCAGTATTCTCAGTTTAATTCACCAGGCAAGTTTATTTTCCTCTTTGAATCCATGGATAAAGAGTGCAATTAATTGTTCCCAGTGAGTTCTGAAACACTGAGGGACAGAGGGACCAGGAAACCATTAATTCATCTCATCGAATACAGGTCCTATTACCATAGGTTAACAAATCAGTTAGTTCTTGAAGTGCAAAACACTTAGAATACTTTCTCCTTTGTGTTACATAACAAATCAATTATAAAGTGGTGTTTTGCTTCAAATTCATTAAATTTCAGTTTCCATTCTAAAACAGTTTGACAGCTTTAATCTATAGCTCAGATCTGTTAATCTTTAATGAGCAATGCCATTCACCTGTTAGGAAACTTAAATTTTAAGATTCTGAATTACATTAAACTATATAACTTCTCAAACATCTACACAATATCCTTTTGGTCAGCAAAGGCAAGTATCAAGTAAAGGTTATATTAATCTGCAAATCAGTACATGTCAATAATTTCTAATTCATGAGATTTACTCCTTTAGAGAGATAGCAGAAAGTATAAATGCAAAGACTAAAACTCGTCTTTTAAACAAAGATTTTTTTTGCTTGTTTAAATCTTGAATGATTTAAGAATTTTGTTTTAACAGTATTGCACAATCACTAAAAGTTGGTTTCACTGTCAATTTTTAGAATCATTTAAAAGAAGGTGAATTTCTGAAAGTATAACTTTTTAATGCTGAATCATCATCATGGCAGATCAAAGGAAATGCAGGAGGAGAAACTTTTTTGTAGTTTAGTCCTTTGTGACCTTTCATAGCCAGCATAAACTAGAATGTACCTGATGGCTGCTAACTTGGTGTACAGAATATAGGGATGCAGCGAGCTTGCCCCCGGGCTCAAGTGTGCAACCCCCGGCATATTTTAGCAATCACTGGCCCATCGTCTTGAGCTGCTTATGTGCTGAAAAAAATCCATAGTGAAAAAAGTGTGCCCTGGTTATCTCTTCCTGTGAGAGGGAGAAAATGAATCCTACATCTTCTAGTAAACATCAACTGGAACAAGATTGCTTCATGGGTCCTCTTGCATTCAAATTAGCCAGGCAGCAGACATATTGGTACGGCACCAGCAAACAACACAGCTGCTTGTTCCCACTCCAGCCCACAAAGGGTTGATGTGCTCCAGTTTCTTTCAAAGCCTTTGCTAACTAAGTAAAATTCTGTACTACAAATTAAAGAGACTGAAATATTTATCAAATGTCAGTTGGAGAACAGAGATACCCCTATGAGTTTATATCCCAAGTAATCTCAGGACCATTTCCTCAAATAAAGGTTTAATCTTTCTCTGTGTTTTATCAGAACTAGTCAGTATTTCCTACTACTTTGTTCAGTAAACCACAGTTTAGGCTCTACAGACTGTAACTTGCAGATAAGGGTTTGAAGTCTAAATGGAAAAAGGTATATCTGTGTGCGTTGCAATTTATGGAACTGTAACGGATAAAGAGAAATATGGTTTTGGAGCTCATTCAGGTTCTTTTCCTTCTAGGTATGCATTTTGCAACCTGCTGTGTTGTTTAACCAGCTTAATTAGGTAGGCCAATTCATGGAAATGGAGAAAATTTGATCTATTTACAGCCTCTTCTGGGTGATAATTTAACAAAGTAAACAATGTTCTTTCATCCTGTCAATTATCTGGGACAGTTCTAAAGGGAGAATTTTAAAGACTATAGTGTTCATTTGTGGCAACAGAATAATTTTAAATAACATTTTAAAACTTGCTTTGATATAAAAACTTTTTATACTTAACAGTCTGAGGATCTTTCACCCAGAAAAGTCATATTGGAGCAGAAGAATAAGTGGCCGCACATTGTAAAAGGCGACGTCAATTCTCAAGTTTTCAATATTGTATTTTGATATTCTTGGAGCTGTTACCTAGGCTCACCCTGCTGAATCCAAGTTTATGCTATATAAAATATTAATATATTATATGCAGCAGTTACTTTGATAGCTTCAGTTATGCTCTGTGAAAGTATTTTTGCCAGCTAAACTTTTGTGGATAGCCAGGAATCAGGGATAAATTCACTAGGACAAAGCCAAATAAGAGATCTTGCCCAATTTCTGTAATGAGTTCCAAATGCTGAGTGTTAGGATGCAGAACGTTCTTCATGAGGCCTTGCCGAAGCAAGTAATATCACATCAGTATCAATGTAATGGCTGAATAAGCGCTTGTTAAATCCAAAGCCCTCCCCTTAAGTTATATTTTTTCAGGATGTGCTTGATGTGTATTCATAGCACCTGCTCAGTTTTTCATTAATGGGGAAAAATATCAGTGCTTTCTTGTTAAAGTCTTGTGAAGTTTCAGCCACCGCTTAGATGCGAGGGAACTTCACTTTTGCATTTTGAGAGTATATTTGTGTATCGGAGCACAGACTTACGCTGAACCAAACAAGCAGAGCACACCCATCGTGTCCCAGCCCTTTCTGAACCGGGCGTCCTCTCTGGGCTCCCTCTTTGGGTTCATCTGGCTTGCCTTCCTCCTTGCAGACCTTGCTACAGTAAATCCACTTCCCATTCTGCCTTTTTTTTGTTAGTGAGAAATTAGCTGTCCCGTGTTTTCATAAAGCATATAGGACAAAGAGATCCTAGTCTTGCTGAGGTGAAATTCAATTAATAAATAATCTTAAGAAACATCATCTTTAAAATAAATACATGGTTACTTTTGCATGGCAAATGTCAACCTCTGATCAAGGCCAAAACCACAGTGATTGAACTGCAGGGTAAGGGAAGATGCCCCAGCTTATAGAACCTGGCTTTAGAGTGGTGAGGTTGGACTGGGTATTTGGGTTGGCTTGGAAAAGAGGGCCTGGGGGGTGGAAGGAGAACTTAGAATTAAAGTGTAGCAATAAATTTAGATAAAGGGTTTCCAGGAGAGTCCTAAAGATAGGAGACTTCAATAGGAAACACCAATATTTTATAAGGGTAGAAAATAACTTTGTAAAAAACACATTGAGAAACATTGTGAAGAAATGACCTGTTAAGTCAGTCAACTTTCTGAGTGGAATATATGCATCCATGTAGGATGAAATTATGTGAGGAAAGGCATTTATTATCATCTGTTGGCATGCTCTGAGATGTAGACTAATGTGTGTAGCACCAAATAGCTGCTGTGATTATTTCAGCACTATTTTGAAGAAATGAATTTTCTCGGTTTTTAAGTGAATAATCCATAATGAATCAAAATTTTTGTATTCAGTGAGTACTTTATATGAAGACCTAGTGGACGTATAGCCTTTGAAAAGTAAATATGAACTAGTAATTCAAGCAGCAAGATGAATATAGAATTAAAGGATTTAGATGACTGAAATATAAATACTGGTTGATTTTGGTTTTCGTCTTGCAAAAGTTCACTATCTATATGCAAATTACCAATAACGCTGGGGGGGTTTCTTATTTACCATAACTCCAAAATGCATCATAACAAAGGAATTACTGCTGTTGCTAATAGAAACATGTCTCCAAATACACAAAAATGAAAAGCTGTAAATGAAGGTTTAAGTCCTTCTCTAGTTAGCTATATTAATGAATATAATCATTCACTGTAAAATAACATTTATTTTATCCCTGTGCTAGCTGCACAGTGGCTCTACAGACTTAATACCTTTCATTACATCTTAGTTGATCCTCAGAGAGAACAGTACATGTTTTCTTTTAGTTAATTAAAGCTGGTAGTATAGTATCCGTGACTTCATCCACATGTTTGTGCCAGCATGCTTTGAAAATAATTTTATCGAATCCAATGTAGGGCTTAACTTCTTAGGTGCCTGATGCCCCAAATGAAATGCTGCTGCCCGTGTTAGGTATATAGGCTTCTTCTGCAGTGTCTGAGGAGGGGCTGGGAGCCTCAGGGTGGGATCTGAGAGCAATAAAGCTTCCTTCAACTGGCCAGTATAGTACATTGTGTTATACTTGAAACTACTTTCTGGAACTGGGATACGCCTACTGTTTTGGGGGGTTATTCCTAGAGATGGGCATTTATGCTCTTTCCTTTCAAAGATCTCAGTGGAGAGCTCTATTTTTGTTGAAAGGGCATTTATATTGTGGGCATTGTATAGAAAAAAGTGTTCATAACACTCTCTACAGATGGTGATCCTCATCCTGAGAGACCTGATCCTCAGCTGTCTCTTGATAAAGCACCAAATTACCAAGGTCTTCTGCTGACTTGCTGGTGGAATGGTTTCCACTTCTGCTATTGAAGTAATGCTCTTTTATGGGGAAAAACATTTGAGATCTGTGGGGCAAACAGAATCTTTAGAGGCTGGATGCTGTAGGATGGGGTGATGAAGCTCATCTGGGAAACAGTAAACTAGAGTCCAAGTTTCTGCTCCCAGAATTTTATCCACAACTTTTATTGTACTTTTACAATATGTCCACTGGATAAAAACTCCTTAAGTGTAAATTAACATCTGAAGTACTAGGCTATGGAGTCAGTTCCATTTTGGTTCAATTAACATGGATTTGCTTTCTGGAAAGGGTCTCCACCAGGAGTGAAGGACGGTGCTCCTGTCATTCTGAATAGCCTGCTGGTGGGAGCACTCTGGGATTAAGGAGGTTGTGGATTTGATGAAAGCCTTGGTGCCAGATTTTCCGTGTACTGAGTAAGTGCTCTGACCATTTGATAAGAAAGATAGATACTACCACTGTCACAACCATCTCTAAAAGGAGGTGACTGGGTCTGTGACATGTAGAGCTCAGGTTCTGGTGGGTGCAGTCCATGTTCTCAGTCAGCGCTCATCGGATTGGCAACTTAGGCAGAGGGTCTCCTGTTTGTATGGGCTGGCTCGGGCTCCGCACTCCTCTGTGCCTTGCAGGAGCTTACCGTCAAACAGAGAAGTGGATCCTTAGAGATGTTCATGCTGCGGTGGCAGCTTGGTGGAGTTTTTTGGATCACAGTTCTAGAAATATTTCATTTAAACCCCCAGAACTTTTCCTTTAGAGTAAGTTTGCATTAGATATACCACATACCTGTTCAAAAATTACTATTTGTTGCTCATGTGTGTGGCAAAACTAGAGCTTGGTTTCACTTTGTTATCACGCTCCAGTTTGACAGCAAGACTTTCCAGCGGGGGAGGGCTCAGTGATTTGAAACAGGAAGCAGCTTTGCTACTGTTTGCCTCTTTGCTTTCTTCTTGCTCTTGCTGCCCCTTTCAAGAAACTGATCGCTTTCCATATCTTAATCTTCATAACATTTCAGATGAGAGAGAAGCTTGTAGTTGGGCATTTTTCTCCAATGAGTCATCTATAAATCATGACAATGAATAAAATAATTTTATTTAGCTAATTGCTATCCAGTTGCAAGTTGTTATTAAAATTCAGTTTCCTATCAGTAATTACTCCTCCGAAATAATATTTTATTCAATCTGTAAATGTACTGCACCATTCATAGTGCTATTATACCTGTGATATTGCAATAGCAGGACTGAAAATCAAATCAACGTTCTGCTGACAGAGTAAGAGCAGTAAATGTCAAGCTAATGAATATAGAGTGGGCATATGTAAATGGCCTAGAAGAGCAGAGAGGTTCTTGGCATTTCTCATTTTAAGAATAGACCAACCTAAGCTTCACCATGTCAAAGAAGCTTACACAGTTCATCTGCCCTGGCTGTAACTTCTTCAGAAATCGTTAAGAAGGACTTTGTTAAGTAAGTAATGGTTATAGATGTCTAGCTTGGCAAGAATAAATTAAGAACTGGGATAGCACAAAGATTCCTTTCCATTCAGTGAAATGACGGCTAGACTCAGAAAGATAGGAGCTGAAAAGGTGAGGCTTTTTGGCTCTGCTCCAGTCCCATCAACTACCTCCTCAGAGGGAGCTGGATGAGACCTTTCACAGGGGACGTTTCTCCAAGAAGAGAGGGTTCATTGTGACCCGGCGTGCCCTGGGAAAAAGTTTGGTGACCTGACCTTGGGTGTGGGTCTGTCGGCCACTCTGAGCTCTTGTTCCTTGGCAATTTGTGCTTTGGGGGGCAGATGTGCCCTGTGGCATGCTCCAGAGCTGACCAGAGCAGGAGGCGTGCTGGCATATGCCCCATCTCCCTCAGCGCCCACGCACTCCGCTCCCCTCCCCACGGGCACAGCAGGGGGGGCAACACGCGCTCAAGTCGTGTGGTACACACCCTGGGTGTACATCTGGATTCAGGCACTGGAAGTAACCCTAGACTGTGAACACAGGTATAAGCCGCTTGTTTGGTTTCTGTTTGTTCTGGAGAACCGCATATATACGTTTACTGCCTCAAATACTTCTTTCACTGGCTTTTTCTCTGATGTGATTTCCCATTGTGGTTTGTGTTGCTGTTTGTGCCTTTCATCTTTTCTGAATCTGGTAACTGAAACCGTAAGGAGCACAGTTTGCTCAGAACAACTCTAATGGTTACATGTAAAACTGATTTTTTGAAGGCAGTTTCAAATACTCTCTTAAATGAGTCAAATGGAAAAAAAAATCAGACTTTTTTGTAGATGAGAATGTCTTCCATGAATCTAAATTAAAATCACTTAAACAAATGGATTCTCTATTTTCTGTAGCGTTAGTTCAAAGAAAGCACAACAGGGATTAGCATTCAATAGACCTCTTATTTTATTGTATAAAAGTA